>BQNB010043967.1:0-45175 GCA_026074375.1 Tanacetum coccineum
ACCCCTTTTCAATTAATTAGTGTAGTTTTTATTTTATCATTTTATAATATTGTTTTAAAATTTGTCATGGTTAGTGTAGATTTAATTTTGTCGTTAAATGTTATGTTTAATTTTATTATGAGTAGTGAGTAGATTTAGTAGTGCTTGTTAAGTGATTAGTGATTTGGAATTTAGGTGAGAGTTTAAAAAGATTTTAAAAATATTTAGTCATAAGTTTTGTCTCTTCGATTTACATTCCGTCATTTATTTTTAATGCAATTTAATTTCTTGTCATTTATTTTTGAGCATTTCATTTTTCTTGTCATTTTAATTCGTTAAACCTAAGCCCGCACTTAATAAACATTTCACGTCACTTAGCAAGCATTTTAGTCATTTATATTTTTAGATCACTTTTAGTATAATCTTGTAAGTTTTAAATCTTAGAATTGATATTAGTTTAATTTTTAGTATAAAAATAGTTTTAAAACCAAAAGTTTAGCTTCCCTTTTTATATGTTTTTCCTTTTAGTAGACTTAGAAAACAAAATCAAAAACCCTTTTATGCTATTCAAGCTCGATTTACAACTTGAACGTAGATTTCCATTCACCTCTCGTCGAGGAAACGACCCGGAAGGTGTTTGAGATTTCGCTTTGGTTAAAAGTGAATTTCTTAACCCGACGGAAATACTATACTATACTATAATTGTTTCTATCCTTATTATTACTTATATTATATATTATATATATTTTATACGTATTGATTTGGACGGATCAGTTTTTGGCGCCGCTGCCGGGGATTGGTGTAGCGATTTCTACGGGATTGTTCGTGTTCGAGCCTTGAAGATCCTTTCTTCGGAAAGTTTATTTTCGTACTTATTAAAAAAATAAAAATCCAAAAATATTTTTCTTCTTATTTTATTTTTTATTTTTCCTTTTCCTTTTCCTTTATAAAAAACCCAAAAATATTTTCCTTTTATCTTAAAAAAAAAAAAAATTCTTTCTTATTTTTCCTTATGTATTATTTGAAAAATCTATAAATATTCTTCTCGATCCTCTTACTCGTTTAATTCTTATTCTCTTTACCCTCTTATTCGATTGATTCTTCGACATGTTTTCATTTTATCAACCTTGCTACGGGTGTGGAGAGCAATTTGTCGGTTCATTTTGTCCACAATGTAATCCGGATTCCTTCGATAATTCTCAATATTTTTCCGACCACCCTCCACAACTCCAGTTTGAGACTTACTTGTGTGAGTTATGTGGAAATAATGCTCATTATGGTTATGATTGTCCACCACAGTTCCCGTTTGTCTATGAACAGGAGCCGTGTTACAATCAAAACTTTAATGATAATTATTTTCCACAAAATTCTCAAAGTTCTTCTCAACAATATCTTTGTTGTGCAAATTGCGGGGGTCCTCATGACACTTTTCAATGTCAACCAATGAATGAAGATTATTGTGAGCAAAATTCTTGCTATGATTCTAATTCTTCCGGTTTTGACCAATATCAACCCCCGCAGTTTCCCGTCAATTATCTTCCTCAAGAGACAAGTAGAGAAATTTTGCAAGCTCAAGAAGACTTAATGGAAGCTATACAAGCCTTTTTAAAGGAGTATGATCATATACCTCCTAATGAAAAGTGCATGGCTTTATTGCTAGCCGAGGAGAGATTTCTTAAGATTAAGCAAGCTATGGAAGAAGAGCAGAATCAACCTGAAGTTTTACAAGAATTGCTTCTTAAGCTTATAAACGATTTGCAAATTCTTAAAGGAATTCAACAAGAGAAGAAGAAGCCGACAGCTCAAAGTTCTATTCCATATTGGAATTCTTCTATGATTGACGATGAAGAAGCTAGAGACAACTTTTTGAAGGACGTGTGCACCTTCTTAAGGAAGTTTAGTCGTATACCTTTTGGAGTAACACCAAAGGTTATATTGATAGCTTGGGAAAGTTTTGGCAAAATTAAGGATGCTTTGACGGATAAGCAATATCGACAAGAGGATATTCAAGAATTGATGAGTAAACTCCTTGAAGATGTGCGAAATATCAGTGAAGAGTTTTCAGAATATATTAATTGTCCAAGCTGGAATCGTCCGCTTTTCTACTTCGATAATGTTGACGATGAATAGTTATACTGTTTATATGATAAAGGCCTAAAGCAATCACACCCGATGAACCATCCGGAAGAGCCCGAAGACTCTCTCATAATGTAGGACGAGCATCTTGACACTATTCCTGAAAAGGAATCGGACAAGTAATAAAAGTATAGTGTTGAGAACCTTAACCCAATCGCAAGTGAGTCCGAGAATTTTCCTGAAATGAAAAGTGATTGTTATGTACCCGTTAAAGAAAAACTTTCGCTTTTACAACTTTCTCGAATCCTCTTTTTGATTCAAACGATGATTTCACCTCTAGTGATGATGAGTCACTTTCTGATGAGGACGTTCCGATGGAAAATTTCAAGATTTATTCGAACCCTCTTTTTGATGACGAAGAAATCATTTCTACCAAGATAGATCCGCATTCCTTTAATGCCGAGTCTAATCTTATCGAATCTTTGCTTAATCGAGATACTTTGATTGATTCTTCACCTAAGTTTGATTTTCTTTTCGAGGAGTTCTCCGGTGAACTCGCTCATATCGATCCAATTCCACCAGGAATTGAGAAAGCCGACTTTGATCTAGAGGAAGAAATTCGTCTTGTTGAGAATTTGTTGTATGATAATTCATCTCCACGACCGCCGGAAGAACTTAATTTGGAAATTGCTGATACGATTCTTGAGTCTCTCTCTCCATCTCCTATCCCCATCGCGGATAGTGACTCTCTTATGGAGGAGATCGATTTATTTCTTGCTTCCGATGACTCGATGCCACCAGGCATTGAGGACGACGATTATGACTCGGAAGGAGATATTCGTTTTCTTGAAGAATTGCTTAATAATGATTCTCTTCCCCTCCCTGAGTTTGAATCATTTCATTTTGTTCCGTCATTTCCTCGTCCTCCTCCGGAACCACCAGATGTTGAGATTAGCTTAATTTTTGAGCCTGATGTACCCATGATAAACAATGTTGATGAGCTTAACGAAGAAGAATGTTTTGACCCAGGGGGTGAGATTGATTTTTCTCAAAATGATAGAGATGACGATTCCTTCACATTTGTCATTTGGATTTTTCTCCCGTATCTCACCTACCCCGAGATTTCCCCTTTACTTTCTTCCACAAAAAACGAGGACACCATTTATGACCCCGGCATCTCCACTTAGAGCCGTTGGCATCTCATCGGGATGGAACTTTCATATGCTTTAATGTTTGTCCAAACATTAATGAGAGCCCGATTGAGATTTTCTCTTCCATTTACTCTCCCTAAGGACGAATGAATTCAGGGATCGAGTCAAGCTATGTGACTCGGTTACCAAAAACAAAGCGCTTTGTGGGAGGCACCCCATGCTTTATCCAATTATCTATATCTTCTAGCTTCTAATGTGTGGTGAAGAGCTTGTACTCTTATCGTTCTTTGTGTTTAAGATTGTTTGTACTTGTTGATTTTTTGCAGGATTCACCCAACTTTTCTTAAATACACTCGCGTTCGGTGTATTGACCCTCCAGCTCGAGCTTCCTAGCCTTTGCTTGCCATTAGTTTAGGGAAATCCGATATCCTAAAGATTATTATCGTTTAACATTTATCTTTTAGCACACTTGATAAACGGCTTAAGATTTTTGTGATACTTTCTTCATGTTTGAGTTATACATTCGACCTTTTTGAGTTCTAGTATGGGGTTTTTAAGTCTTAGGCTAGGAAACATTGAGGACAATGTTTAATTTTAGTATGGGGTAGTATATCTTCGATATGATCTTGCCTACTTTTACCCGTTGTTCTTACGTACCCCGTTTTCCCACCAAAATTTTAAATTTTAAAATCTTAATATCAATTTTTCCTTTTTAAAAAAAAATAAAATAAAATAAAATAAAATAAAATAAAAAATAATTATTATTATAATAGTTGACACGAATGTAGGTTTTCCGTTGGTGAGAACAAAAGTAAATTTTGACCCGACCGGTTTTATACCTTAGCTTTCTCCTTAACTTTATATAGATTGTCTTTGTTAATCTTTTATATAAGGAGCTATAAAACGCTTGTCTAGCTTGAAAAGGTCAAGACTTTGAAGGTTCCCCATGAAATTGATTATAAATAATGCAAAGTTCGATTTAATTAGAGTTGAGATTGTTGCCAGTCTATGTGACTTGTTAAAGTGCCGATCTTAATTCGTTAGGCTAAGTATTCACGAGTTTTTCTTTATTAGAAATTTAAATTCTTTTTTTGAAGAACAAGAGATATAGAGTAATATAAGTTGTGATGAGCTGAAACATAAAAAGTTGGACATCTTTAAGGCTCATAAGGATTAATTGTTGGCTCTTTTTTCTCCCATTAGCTTGTTTCACCTTTATATATAAATGTTTAATAAATAGAGTTGTGCGGTTTTTTGGTTAATAATTAGTTAATAGAAGTTTTCTTTAGTTCTTTTGTAATTAAGACGAGTACACATAAGGAATACTTAATTTGGCATACTATATATGTATCACATTAATAAATATTTTGCTTATTCCTTAAAGAGCCTTAGGGTATATGAGGTAAATAGAATCTAATAAGTGAAATTATAGCCTTATTCATTCCTTAAAGAGCCTAAGGGTATATGGAATTGATATTGTTGCTTAATTTTTGTCTTGTTTATACCTTAAAGAGCCTAAGGGTATATGGTGCAAATAAGATTGGTTCCATTCATGTCTTAAAGAGCCTTAGGGTATATGACATGAATGGTGCCTTGCTTAAGTAACCTAATAAAGCCAAATTTTGGGTTGCCTCGATGTTGAACAATAGATCCTTGATTGACATTTGATCTTTTTGAAAAGGGCTATGAGCTAATAAATGCGTACTTAACATTACAGCTTTTATTATTTTGGAATTTATAAGTATCAAAAATAAAGTCTTAAAGAGCCTTCGGGTATATGACTAAAATAAAATCTTGAGATAACAAATTAAGAATAAAGGAGGAAAAGTAAGTACACAAATTACTTTTATGCGTAGGTTTAAGCATCATAACTTGTATTTTGTAATGATCTTGTTTTTAAGCTTGGCTTGGAGAGGTGAAAGTCGGGGACGATGAATTTATTTTTTTAAGACACTTTTAAGTGCTTTTTGTTCCGTGATCCTAAAAGTTACCAAAAGGTAATGAGAACATTACATTATGTCACACAAGAATAAGTTGTAGTTAGAAAAATATTATGAAAAATCATAAAAAAATAGAAAAATCTTTGAAAAATGGGAAGCGAGGTGTTTTATAACTTGTGACTTAGAAGCTCTCTCCAAAAAAAATCTTTGCTACTTTTCAAAGGTTTAGTTTGGGGAAGTTTTGAGGTATTTGGTTATAAGGCATATAACATTGCGTGAGGACACGCAATCGCTTAGTTTGGGGAATTTTGATATGTGTGAAAACACATATCCATTTTATATCAAAATAAACCCTAAAAAGACAAAATTGTGCTTTAAATGCTTGAATATTGCTTGTTTTGTCTTTGTGATTGTGTAGGTACGAATAAAGCAAAAATCACAAGAAAATGGTCAAAACCGGACAAACACGAACATGGGGACGGAAGAGCACACAAAAAGCCGGGAGAATGCTAATGGTCAAACTTCAGTCAACTTGGTCAACCAAAGTCAAAGTCACAAGAAGACAAAAAATCTCAAAAGTTTCCAATTCAGTCCCTCATCTTATCCCAAATTACAAAAGTGGTCCCTAATACCTAAAATTAGTTAACACCCGTTAACTAATAAATCCTAAACAAAATTACCCATTTCTTATAACCATAACCGGCCCAACCATTTTCATACACCCAAGGCCCATTTCTTTTTTATATAACCCGAAGTCAAAGCCCAGGTCAACACAAACTCAAACGCACCCTTTTAGTTAAAAACGAGCAGGAAAAACAGTTAAACACTGTTCATCGTCTCCCCCATTTTACCCAGGGTTAAAAACAAAGGGGTTTTGCTAATTGAGGGTCAAGAAAGGAAATTCAAGTGTTAATGAGTGAGTTGGCAGGATAAAAACGTCACCAAGCAATGCTATTGGTCAAGTCCACACAAGTGAGGATTATGGGTTATCAAAGAAAGCACAAGGGAATGGATATTTTGCACTCATCTTACTCTTAGAAGAAGCACAAAGGTGTCACAATCACTGATTGACACGCTGGCAATCCGTGTGATAAAAATTTAATCCAACGGTATGTAAAAGGGATCTAATGATTGAGAAATGATCAAGGGCCAATGTTGAGAGGAGCGTATAACAACTAAGGGGTCTAGAAGTTTTAGCATAAGGCTATAAATAGCCTCACATTCTCACACACAAGACACCTAGTTAGCTTTTAGAATTTTTAGCTTAATTTAGTTTTAGCTTATGCAAATTTACTTTCAAATGTAATCTTCTCTTTTAGCTATTTGAAATTTTCAACTTTCAAGCATTGTAATCCACTTTGAGTTATAATAAAATCCTTATTTTCAGTTTTCATAAGTTGTTTTTACTCATAAAGCTCTTAATCATTTTCAAATGTCTCACAAGTCTCTAAGCTTGTGATAGAGCTCAATTCAGTCTTTAATATAATTAAATCTTAAAATCAGTTAAGCTTAAATACCTTGATTTAATTGGATTGAGAGCTAATGGAAGGGAAGCTAGCCATGGATGAGCTTCCAAGGACTTTACTAGCTTATCCATAAGGATAAGCTAGAGCTGTTGATGCTCATTTGAGCTTAATATAGCCTTTGTTTAGCTAAGGCACTTGTAAGTCTTCTTTACTTTTCTGTCTTTAGTTTTCTTAATATAGTTTGTGCATAAATTGCTTATTAATTGCTTACATGCTTATTTAATTGCTTATTAGAGCTTAAATCTATTTTCTAATTGCTTAATAATTGATGATTGGTCTATGCTGTCTTTAGTTTTCCTTAATATAGAAAAAAAGATTTACCATTTTGACTTAAAAACTATAAAAACCAAAATAGTTAGCATAGTTTGTAGATCTTAGTTTCTAGCTAATTTGATTGTTGAAATTACTTTTATCAAGCTTGTTATAAGCTAATAGTTATCTGGTATCTAAGTTTGATTCAATAGTTTTTAAGTTTCATAAGCTTAAGTTGAATCTGTCATGTATAAAGGGGTGTTTGGTTTAGTGAGATTTGACTCCTTAAAGTCAAAATGAGTTGTGCAATCTCTTTGAGTTAATTTCATTATCAATCAAAATCAGTAGTTAAGTGTTTTCACGAAAGTAGATGTCAAAACTAAAAAAGTTTAAGCTCAAAACCTTTGTTCCTGCACCAGGGGATTTTTTTCCTTTTTACTTAGATTGTTAAAATTTGATCCAAGCCTTCCTAGGCTTGGATTTTGTTTGCTAGGTGTTCTTAGACACTCAATAGGAGTGTCTAGTGCAGGAGTAACCATTAAGGTCACCTGCATTGTTGTTTTGACCATTTGGCCAATTGCATCAGGCAGTAAGTAACATCATTACTACTGCAGACTGTTCAGCTTCATTTAAGCTAGAGTTTGTAGGATTTAGAATCTAAAATTCAATTAGCTATTAGATTAGATATAGGTTAAAGTAGATTAAAGTTTGTTTTTCACATTTTAGCTTATTTCATAGGGTATTTAGCTTTTAAATTTCATAATAAAACCTTTAAAAGACCAAAAACAGTAGTAACTAATATTTAGCTTTTCAATTTAGTTTTTTTAGCTTTTAGGTGGTGTTTTTATGGTTTGGATTCATAGAATGCTAGTAGGTTGATAAGATTCCAAAAGCTTAGGGTCTGTTTTAGCTTATTGAGCATTTTAGCTTAAGTTGTTTTTAAGCTTTTAGTGCTTATTTCTGAGTTAGCTTTTTAGATCATCAAATTAAGCTAGCCTATAGTGTTCTTAGCTTAGGTATATTTTCAAATTTGGTTGCTAGGTATCATAAGCTATCTAGGACAGCTTTTAGTTTCAAAATTGAGCTTAATTTGAGTAGTGTGCGAGCTTTTATGTGAAAAGTAGCTTTTAGGCTTTTAAAAGCTTGTTTCTGAGACAGCAACTTCAAAAGATTTTTGAGAGCTTATTTTTAAGTTTCAATTTATGTTTTTTTTGTTAAAGTTGTTTTAAAAAAAAGTCCTTAACAACTTTGTGTTTTTAAGTTTTCAAAAAAAAAAATTAATATAAAAAGGTGTATGCCAGACTTGAACCCATGACTTCTCCTTCACACACACACACTCTTTACCGTTATGCTTCATTAGCTCATCCAACATAATTTGTTTTCATATTTCTTTTAAGCTATTTTTCGCCAATTAGCCAAATAAAAAGCCGTAGCTTTTCACTGCTTATTCATTTAGCTGATTACTTGCTTTTAATTTTATTAAATTCTTTGCATCTTTTAAGACTTTCCCTGATTTTTTGGTAATTTTTCCTTAATTTGTTAATTTTTATTCATTTTTCTTAGATAAACACTTTCGGAAATTCATAAAAAATAAAAAATAATTTTTAAAAATACAAAAAAAATAGTTTTTAGTTTTAGAATTAATACTTTTAGGTTTACATTTATTAAAATCATTTTTATCCTTTTTAGATTTTAAAATTCATTTTTAAGTTTTTAAATTTAGTTTTAAAATAGGATTTTAATATTAAAAATAGTTAAAAATAGTTTTCTGAGTTTTTATAATATTTTAGATTTTTCTAAGTTTAAAAATTATTTTTTAAAATTTTTAAGAATTAATTTGCTATTTTCTAGGATTTAAATAGGTTTATTTAGTTTTTAATTCATAATAAATTAAAAAAATAAAAAATAATAATTTTCTTTTTCTTAAAATTTTCTTTAGTCTTAATTTAGGTTTAGAAATTTAAATTTGCATTTTTAGAAGTTAAATTTAGTATAGTTGCTTATTTGTCGCATTTTAATTGTCCCCGTTAATTGTTTTAGTACAATAATTGTTTTTGTTTGCTTATTTTAATTGTTGTTTTTAATTAGTAGTTATAGATAATCAAATCAATCTTTGTTTACATTCAAATCATTGTCCAAACAAGAACGTGGTTTCAATTTCATAAATCGTTGGGGATTACGACCCGGGGAATCATACTTCCCGGTTAATACACGTATTATATTATATTATATATATTTTGAAGAATTTCCTTTTTACCTTTGTCCTCAAGGGTATTCTGGTAATTTTCCATCGTATTATATATATTATATTTTACGTGTGTTAGATTCTGCAACCAGGCCTTAACTTTCACACAAGTCAAACACTTACTAAAATACTTGGCAATATCCGCTTTCATTTTCGGCCACCAATACAACAACTTCAAATCTTGGTACATTTTATCCGATCTCGGATGGATAGAATACTTGAACTTATGCGACTCATGCATAACCAAATCTCTCAATCCACCGTATCGCGACAACCAAACATGATTCCCAAAACAACGTGTTCCATCAGGGCGAAATTCAAATATCGGCTTAATCAATCTCTCCAAATTTTCTGCTTTTACATTCTTTCTTTTCATGGCTTCTCCCTGAGCTTCACGAATCTGCTTTGGTAAATCATTGTGAACAGTCATCATCAAAGCTCAAGCACGCAATGGCTTTTCCATTCCCTTCCGACTTAAGGCGTCATCCACCACATTCGCTTTTCCAGGATGATAGCGAATTTCATAATCGTAATCACTCAACAACTCAATCCACCTTCGCTGTCTCAAGTTCAACTCTTTCTGATTCAGGATATATTGTAGGCTCTTGTGATCGGTGAAAACCACACACTTCGTCCCATACAAATGATGTCTCCATAATCTAAGATAAAAAAACAATGGCTCCTAACTCTAAATCGTGAGTAGTGTAATTCTCTTCATGGACCTTCAATTGTCTAGAAGCATACGCTATCACTTTCTCTCTTTGCATCAACATGGCTCCATAACCTTTAAGAGATGCGTCATAATACACCATGAAATCTTCCGTTCCTTCGGGCAATGCTAAGATCGGTGCACTACACAACTTCTGCTTCAACGTTTGAAAAGCTTCTTCTTCTTCACTTCCCCATTCGTACTTCTTATTTTTCTGAGTCAACTTAGTCAGTGGCTTAGAAATCAAAGAAAATCCTTCAATAAACCTTCGATAATAGCCCGCCAATCTAAGAAATTGCCTCACCTCCGTCGGCGTCGTTGGAGCAGTCCAACTCTTAATGGCTTCGATCTTGGCAGGATCAACATGAAAACCACTACGATCAATCACATGACCCAGAAATTGTACTGAATCTAACCAAAAATCACACTTTGAAAACTTGGCGTACAATCTCTCTTTCTTCAGCAACTCCATAATAATCTTCAAATGCTTTCCATGCTCTTCTTCGTCCTTGGAATAAATCAAAATATCATCGATGAACACTATGATGAACTTATCAAGATATGGCTTGCATAATCGGTTCATCAAGTCCATAAACACAGCAGGCGCATTAGTCAATCCAAACGACGTGGAACTCAAAGTGACCATACCGAGTTCTAAATGCAGTAATCGGAATGTCTTCCTCTTTAATGCGTAACTGGTGATATCCTGATCACAGATCGATCTTAGAATACACGCTAGAACCTTGCAGCTGATCAAATAAATCATCGATTCTCGGAAGAGGATAACGATTCTTGATAGTCAACCTGTTCAACTCGCGATAATCTATACACATCCTGAAAGATCCATCTTTCTTCTTCACAAACAAAACCGGTGCTCCCCACGGTGACGAACTTAGACGAATAAATCCTTTCTCCAGCAACTCTTGCAATTGTACTGACAACTCTTTCATTTTAGACGGTGCCAATCTATACGGTGCACGTGCAACAGGTGCAGCTCCCGGCACTAGATCGATTCGAAACTCAACTTGCCTCGACGATGGCAGTCCTGGTAACTCCTCAGGAAACACCTTAGGAAAGTCATGAATTACAAGCATGTCTTCCAATCATTTCTCCTTCGACTTCTTCTTGGTAACGTGTGCCAAAAACAAATGACAACATTGCTCAATGTACTTACGGGCCTTAATACACAAAATAACCTTCAATCGAGATCCACCTTTGTCACCTTCAACTATTAACGTCTTATTCTCATATGGTATACGAACAACTTTCTCGCTACAGACGATAACGGCATCGTTCTTGATAAGCCAATCCATACCGATGATGACATCAAACGTACCAAGCTCAATCCGCATAAGATCGATTTTGAAAATATGGTTCCCTAAACTCAAAGTGCAACCTTTCAAAATAGTGTTTGTACTAACTATCCTTCCGTCAGCTAACTCTACTTCATAACTATCCTCTATTTTAATCGGTTTGATATAGAGAAATGAACTAAATCTAGTGTTCATAAAACTCCTATCGAAACCCGAATCAAATAAAACAGAAGCATATCGGTTATTTAGCATAAACCTACCAGTAACCACATTCGGACCCTTCGGCTCAGCGTCCTTAATAGCATAAGCTCGACCACGAACTTCTCCAACTTCTTCTTGCTTAACCTTCTTTGGACATTGGTTCCTAGTATGACCTTGCTCACCACAATCATAACAAGTCGGGATGGGTTGAGCGTTAGAACCAGTAGCAACATTCTTCTCCTTATAATACCTCAGCCTATGTCCAACCTTTCCACACTTGTGACATTTGATCGTACACTGACCAACATGGCGAGTAAAACAACGTTCACACAAAGGAAGCTTTCCATCAGTAGGAGCGGTAACCATGGCTCGCGGATTTCCTTACTTTTGGTTATTCTGCAAAGTCTGACGAGAGTTTATCCTTTTGATTGCCCTTCCCTAACTAATTCAAACTTGAAGGTTTTCCTACTTTTGCTTCTTACCTTCTAAAATTCTTTCATTTCTAGCTGCGACTTTCAGCTCCATCAAATTATGAGCTATTCGTACTGCTTCATTCAAATCAGCCAGCTTAGACGATGTCACTTCACCCTTGATGTTATCCGTTAAACCTCGAATATAAGCATCAACCTTCACTCTTTCTGGCTCTACCATTCTCGGACACATCAATGCAAGCTCATTGAACCTCTGAGTATAAGCAACAATGTCATACTCCTTAATCTTCAAGTTCCACAACTCGTGCTCCATACGTTGTATCTCTTCTATCGGACAAAACTCAGCAGTCATCAGTTGCTTCATCTCAGTCCAAGGCATTTGGTTCACAGTCTCCAAACCCATAGTTGCAACTTTAGTTTTCCACCAAGTCAATGCTGGTCCTTCCAATGTAGCAGTAGCAAACTTTACCTTCTTACCATCGGCACATTCACTGATCTCAAAAACACTCTCAGTTTTCTCGAACCACCTTCGCAATTCAACAGCTCCTTCAACCCCATGAAAGGCAGCAGGATTGCACTTCATAAACCCAGCAAAAGTGCACTCACGAACAGCAGGTGCAGTGTCTCGACCTCTAACTGGCCCAGATCCACTAGCATCGTTCCTAACATTCGCTTGCCTTGCCCGCTCAGCAGCAATAGCGGCATCAACACTTTCCTTGATCATTCGGCGAATAGCAGCTTGAGTCATAGGTGCAGACTTTGGAGGCATGATTCTGTCACGTCACACAAAAAACAATCTGGTAAGCATTCATAACATGATATAATGACAAATCAACCACAATAACAGCCACACAACATCAAGTAGTAATCAAAAGATATTCAATCCATTTTTTTCACAAAAGAGTTTAATACATAGTTGCATTGTTTCATAAAATGATACAAATCGTTACAACCAATAGTACTAGTTCTACCAACTGAGGACTCACTTTAGTGATTACACAACAAAAGAAACTACAATTGAAACTAAACTACTACACATCAGGAGGAGATCCTCGCTGCTCAGACAAAAAAAAAATTTTTTTTTGGGGAACCTCCCCCCCCACCACCCCTTTTTTTTTTTTCCCCCCCCCTTTATTCATCTCAATCGAACATCAATACTTCATTCGGCCCTTTCTTCAAACACAATCCCTACGAATCATCTCTTGATAGAACTCATGAGCTCGAACTCTAGTACAATAGAGATCTCTCTCAACTCGTTCATTCTGCATACGAAGGAATGTGTTGCTCAACCTTGCTTCTTCAAGTTCCTTCTTCAAATTCTTACACTCAGCTTTTTCTTCAACATTCTCGAGCTTCTCAACCAACTTTTCCATTGCTGCAGTTCCTTGTTCCACACTAAAACGCACTTCATTACCCAAATCCAAAATTAACTTACCATAAAACCTATCCTTTGCCTCTCCTTTCTTCTCGACCAATGCATGCGCCGTCTCGCGACCACACAATCGTCTTAAAAATTTACCATTCGACCAAAAAGAGAGTCAATATCCCGTCTCATGAAGCCAGGTAGCAATCTATCACCATCCTCTCGAGGAATAGCGGCAGTAGATGATTCACCTACCTCATAGACACTAACAGGAACAGTCTCATCCTCATGCTCAATTGGATTCTCAACCTCAATCTCATTATCAGGTTCAGACTCAGAAGCAGGCGGCGAAGGATTAAGAGGATCCACATCTTTGTAAGGATATGTCAACTCTGGCTGATTCTCATCTTCCTCAATGTCGATCTCCATATCATCTTCATCTTCTTGAGGATCTTCTTTTTCCTTAAATTTGTCTTCTTTCGGGTCTTTGTCTTCATCTTCTAAGACAGGTTCGGGAACAACAGGAGCATCATCATATTGATTCGGCTCAACAACGGGTACATCATGATCATGATCGGGAGGAATCACATTCACCATGATAATCTAGAAAATATCATATAATACATACTTAATAGCGTATCACTTCTTATTATTATCATTCAATAGCATTCCGATAATAATACTATTATTAAAATAACGGTTCGCATCAAAGCGCAACAACAAAATTTTACAATTCGCGACCTTCTCGATTCGCATATATCTTAATTATATTTCAAACATATATAATAGTAGTTATCATATAATCACATGACATTTCATGCATACAACACATGCACAAATGCACCGATACCTAATACTTTATGCATCTAACACATGCATAAATATCCATACTTAACTAATCACACATATAATACATACATAAATGTACTTACATGTAACAATTAATAAATGTACCTTACATGTAACCAATGGCAACGAGGAGCATCGGCGTACGTGTAGAAGCGTCGTAGTTTAGGTTTTTCAAAAGACTCGACCTAGTTCCTTACAATCTTAGACTCTTGACATACTTTGATATCTAAAATGAATACAATCTAAGTTTTGAAAACAACCTAGTTCTCTACAACTAAAGCTCTTGATACCAATTTGTAACACCCGCCCCGAGGGACATCAGATTGCGCAGCGGAAATTAGCAATTTGGTGTTACTAAATAGCATCCGTCACCACGATAATAGAAAACGACTCAAATAAGATGTTTACCAAACATGTGTTCCAAAATTATTCAGAGTTAAAAGAGCGTTTAGGTCCTACAGAATTGTAAACACCGTCTATTACAAACCATGAAAAACAAATTATTTTCAAATAAAAGACATTGTTTTAAACACCACATGAGATATTGTTTTTGAAAGACCAGAACACACAAGAAGTCTTTCCATAAAATCCATCACCACACGCACGACACCTCTACGCCATCGTTGCCTTCAGCCTTGGTTACGTGGGATATAACATGTTTAAAACGTCAACAACAAAGTTGAGTGAAATTCATAGAGTTTAAATTAATCAATAAGTAAAAACCTTTGAACACATTATTAGTTCTCGGGAAAACAAAGCAACAAATGCAATGTATAGCAACTTCTTTTCTTTCACGCAATAAGCTCATGACACCGAACGTTAACAAAACATATGGTATTTCATATGCTACAAAGGTGCCCCAAACAAGGTATTATTGTCATATACCTACTAATTTCTAATAACAAAATGTCCGTTTGATAGGGTGGTCACAAGGATTCAAACCCCGGACAGGGTTGTCAAACCCAATAGATCATTTAATAGCATTAACGTTTACCCACAACAAGGGCAAATAACGTCATGAAATAAGGGACTTTACAATAGCAACTGTATGCGGAAACAATCTCATAATCGGGTCTAACATAACGATAAAATCATATGTGTTCGATTATAAAACAAACATGTATCCCCCTCGCGGGTTTAAAAACATTTAAAAGATTTAATGCGAGGCTATGAACTCACCTTAAGCAAATGATCCAATTCAATCAATCAATCAACAAGCGCAATAAACTTCACGTCTCGACCGCGACCTATATAGTACATATAAGGGGTACGTGACTAAAAGTATAACATATCATATTTTGCATACACACACACACACACACACACACACACACACATATATATATATATATATATATATATATATATATATATCACTAATATGATGTAACACAATCATATACTAGAATCCATCCAAGTGCGACGCAAAACATTCGCTTGACTTACTTAATAATATCACAACGTTTTCAATAAAGTTTCCATTTTTAGAAAGTTTGCCGAGAGAAATAAAAAAAGTAATGTTAAAGATATATAACCCCAACTATTCCTTTCCACCTTAGTTTAACATACCATTACGAATCCTTTGCTTGTTATAAACTATATTCAAAAGTATACGCAAGTTTGATTTTCAAAAGTCAAACTTCGTAGTTGACTTTTTACCCAAAAATAACTCAAACTTGACTCGGCCGTAAAATCTTCGTTTTTAGGAGTTACAAGGCCCACCTTATATCAAAATGGACCTTAGAACATCCTTTATCATAATCAAAATCTAAATTAAGATTTCAAAAATTTCTCGGTATACCTATGGTCAAGTCAACTTTCTGTCAACAATATCAACCTAAAAGTCATACCAAAACTCATTTTTAACAAAATCTAACCATTCCAACATGTTTAACTAGCCTAAAAACATGTACTAAAACCATCAAACATATGTTCATACTTGAAATACTTTCAAACCCATTTTGCACTTGAATCAACTAGCTATAATTACATACATGTAATAATCATCTAATTAATCAAGACATAAACATAAATAAGTGCTCACAAAGCAATAACAAGACTCGACTTCGCTTCTCCCTTGTTGCTTAGATCGGACAAACCACAAAGACCAACCAAAACCTTTTCAAATCAAACCACTTCAAAATAACACTAATCTAACAACTATAAACACTTCCTTATACACCAAATCAATAGAAATTGACCAAAAACCCAACTTCTCAAATACTCATTGCATGTGAGGTTTCTTTAGTGGGATTTGTAGAGGATTGAACAAGGATTAAAATGGTATAATCGGATTTAAATGCATGTAAGTAATAAATTTTTGATGGCAATGTTTGTGTGTGTGTGTTACTTCGAACGGACAAGGGGGGGAGACAAGAGAAATGAAATTTTTATAAAAGAGAAAAATGAAGGATATGGTGTTCTATTTATAGAATTCAACTTTGATCAATTGGCAATTTTAACCCCTCCTTTCATAAGTCCTTGCAAGTCTAATACAAAATGGTTATATTTTCGTTACTTAGTCGACCAAACACGGGTAACATCACGTTTGTAAATATTTTAAATCCGTCCCACTAAATATAGTTTAAAACCTTTATTAAAACGTTAAACCTCGTAAAACACGACCTTTAAACATGGTTTTTACAAAAACTCGGGGAAACGACGAAAAATACAAAATTGACATATTTACGCTCTCGGAGCAATAAAATATATTTTTCTGACTTTCTTAAATGCTAAAAACAAATAGAAACTAAATCACGGAATGAAATTCACCAATAAATGTAAACTCTAATCAGCTACATATAGCATAACGACTATAATTATTTACGTAATTAAAAATAACTATCTTAGGCTAGGAATAGACGTTGACTTGAAACTCAGGTTGTTACACTGTCAACGTTACATAGACAAAGACCCAAGTTTAACTGGCGAGTTATTTGCTTTGGCTTGTGGACCATCACCGACTCCAATCTCAGTCAACTCTTGCATAGTCAACGGTGTGAGGTTTGTCATACACATATGCGATGAACGTCGTATAACTCAAAATAGCAGCATTGGTTCACCTGGTGAGAAGGACGGAGAAATGTATTATGGTCAGCTAGAAGAAATTCTTGAGTTTCTATATATCTCATTCAAAGTTGTGTTGTTCTGAGTTAAGTGGTTCAACACTAGAAACAAAGGACGTAAAGTCAAACGTTTTGTCATTAGAAACAACATAACACAAATTATGGCATCCAGTGAGTCGTTTAAAGATCATCAGTACATTCTCGCAACCCTTGTCAAACAAGTGTTCTACCTTGAAGATATGGCCAGACGACCACTCCACTAAAAGGTCGCCCAAGATGTGAATCATAAAAAAATTTCAAACGGGGTGTCATCGCGGTAGAGGATGATGATGATGTTATACATGACAACAACTCATCTGATCTCGCACTTTCTGCTAGTTTGAATGATATGGATTTTGCGACCTTGAATATCAATGGTCAATTAATGGAAGTTGAGGCACCACCAGATATCATTGCTGTTAACGACGATGATGATTTTATTGATGATGAAGACAATGTTCCTCATGATTTAGTAGATTTTGATGATGAAGTCCTCGCCAATGCTGATGATGATGATGAAGCTGCGACTGTTGTTTATTCTATTGATGAGGAAGATTGATCTTGAATTGTAACCTGTAATACGACACTTATTTGAATGAATGAAATTGTTATGAATTGTTTAAATGTGTATATTTATTAGAATGTACGCATGCTTAAATGAATTTGTTCATGAATTTCTATGTGTTATTATAGTTGTACTTTTACAGATGTCAGCAACAGTAGCGGGCGCTCATTGTGGCAGTGAGCCACATCCTAATCCATGTCAGATTGGCCACAATTACTGAGGTAAGAATTTCTGGATAATTTAAATCTAATCATAAACTTGATCACCTGAATTTACATACCTTGAATTTTTATGATGTTATCACTCACTTGAATTTGTAAGTGTCGGAGGCCGAAAAGCCACCAAGGGAGGTAGGGGAGGTGGCAGAGATGGAGGAAAAAAGGGGGTGCATGAAGAAACCAAGAACCTTGTGCTCAAGAAAGCCTTGGATGAATATAGCCCACTGAAGATCAAGTTTGAGTGGAACGATCAAGGAACGATGCTTCAGATCGGTCCCAACGCTGTATGGTGGAGTAACTTAGTCGACAAGCTAGTCAGGGAGTTCCTGCTGTACTACCTTTCTTGGAGTGCTATCGAGAAGTCCAAGAAGGCGCACATCATAGTAAGACTCATGGTTAGTTATTTCATTTTCCTTTTATATTATTTTATTATCGTGTTCATTTATTTAAATGAGTATATTTATCTAAATTTGTTTATTTCTTTATATATGTATATCTATTTTTGTTATATTTGATTACAACGTAACTTTGACTTGATGACCCACATGCTCTCAGAGCAATAGACTGACATATAGAAGGGCATCGAGCAACATTTTGCCAAGCTCTACTCCGATAACAAGTGCACCTTAAAGCGCTTGTATTGGAATGTCAGGCCCGATGAGACGCGTGATGTGGAAATGATTAGAGCTCGACCTCCCTCGAACGTGGAGCAGTTAGACTGGGATAAGAAGATTTAATTTTGGCTAGACCCTAAGCAAGCTGCCTAAGTCGTTAAAAATGCTAAAAACTGGGCTAAGAACACAATCTTCTTCCAACAGGGTTCTCGCTTATTGGTTGTCCTTCGAGATCAGCAAGTAAGACACATTATAATTATTTTACATATATTAGTTCATTACATGCATGGTGTGTTGTGATTTGTCATTTTTAATTTGTTCAATCTTATATACATTTGTATGTACAGATGGAGAGCTCCGAGAGCCATGAGTACCCGTCCCTCATATCGAGCTTCTATGACACATATACTCATGACGGCGTGTGGGTGCATAAGGAAGCACAACTTCAATATGTAAGTATTATTTTTTTCCAAAACACACACTTTAATGATTTATTGAAACATAATGTAGTAACCCGACTAATATATTAAATTTCTTGTTTTTTATCATTACATAGGAGGAGATGATCAAGCCAAGGGATCTCAAAGCCGATACACCTACTAGGGTACCCTACACAAAGAAGAAGATACTTGCCATGGTCAGAAAGGGCAAGCAGCGGCGGCACATTCCCGGGGTGGGTAGGCAGGTGGCCAGAAAGGGCAAGACCAGCATCTTTAGTTGTCAGCCTCGAGGTACGTACACCGACGTTGAGATTGATGATATGCTCACCACGAGGGACAAGGTGCTTGATGCAATAAAGAAGAGGCTAAGCGGCAAAGGCAGGAGCTCGACTTACTGAGGAAGGTAGTCATGAGTGACAACTGAATATCCCAGTTACTTACCTAGCTTGGTTCAGAGAGCGAGGTTGGCGAGGGCAGCAGGGCTAGGGACGGAAGTGGAAGTGGCAAGGGTGGGGATGATCAGCTGGGCAGGGATGAGGACGTCGACGGGGATGATGATGAGGGTCATTAGCATATATGGGTACGTATGGGTTATTTTTTGTCTTAAACTATATTTTGGCAACCCGTATATGGTTATTGTACATTTTGAACATGTTATATAAACTTTTGGCGACTTGTATCTTGCAGATATTGTAAGTTTTGTTGATAGGTAGCTAGATTTGTATAGAGCACCCCGTTTTGTAGGCGTTGTAATGTTATAGGTGGTTTTTTTGGTGTTTAGCATATATATACAAGTCGTTTAGCCGTTATACAAGTCCTTTAGCTGTGTTTAGCATGTTTTGTGTTTCTGTACAGGTTCAGGTTTTGGTAGATTACTTCTGAAAAAGTTTCCTGAAAATTTTTGGAAAACTGCTGTTGTGCAGCAGTAGTTACAATGTTCGCTAATGACATGTCATCTGGGAAAGTGTTTCCCAGGTTGACCTGGTTAACACTTTCCCCGACAACATGTCATCGGGGAAATGCTTCTCCATAGGTGACTTTCTTTGACCATAGTGTAGGTTCCTAATTTCACACACTTATAATCTTAGAGAGAGAAAGGTAGAGAGAGAGAGATGGGTGGAGAGAATAAGTAAAAACACACTTTGATGTGTGTGTCAAATGATTTCTTCCAACACCCTCTCCATGTGTGGAGAGGGTTTAAATATGTCTTATAAAATGCCTATGAAACGGGCTATGGTGTGGGCTTACAATGGGTAAAGACCCGGCCCAACACCATAAATTATACTATTACTAACAAAACTATGAGCTATGCTAAACGTGAAAATATATGGGGTGACCGAGTCTTTTTCTTAAACCTAACAATCTCCCCCTAAGGGAGGTCACCCCAGAAATTACAATTTGAATTATAGCATTCTATGAGTTGATCATTGACTCTGGCTCGTAGTCTTTGATTCTTCAAGTACTATCTTTGTACGGCAAGTAGTGATCTTTGAGCATAGTTCCTTTGACTTGTATGATCTTTGAGCTTTCTTTGAGATCATCAGCCACAGTAAATCTCTTAATCATCCTTGTTGTGAAGTATTGCCTCCATGTGATGTTGTGACCTTCGGACCGGCATGCTCACACCTTTCTGGAACATGATAGCAAGCATCAGAGTTACGGAAGCTGTGTTGTAGGTCTTTCAGCTATCATGATGTCTTTGATTAGAAATATGAAGTGTGAGCATGGGGTTGTGAATTGACATGTCTCTGTCCAGCAGCTGCTACCGTCGGGATTCCTGCAAGTATACGTTAGTAATAAACACACGAAAGTGTCTTTGTTCACTTTCGTTGAATAAGGTTGCAAGGACCACGGTTCCCCGTTAATCAGTATAAATACTGCCTGTGATCAGGTAGACTTCCGAAGAATCTCCTTGACAGGGTTTCGCAGCTGCGCTAGCCGTTCTCAAACCGGAGCGTCTCAAAGTAGACAAAGCACGGAATGAGTGAACCAGTAGATTAAAACCCACTGATTAAACGAGAAATTGATTTGAAAATCAGTCGCGTGTCACTCAGAAAAGAGTTTTTGTGACACATCGAAGGTTTTATAACATAAAATCAAATTTCATCAGAAACACTTTTGTTTTGAAAGATATACACAGTCAATGTGCTCGAAAATCAGTTGTTGAGCACATCGAAAGGTTTTTCAAAAGCTACTCGTCAATTCATATACTGGAACAAGTTTGATTCATAAGGAATCGCACCATCGTTTCTTTCCAGTTATCACAAGCTTGATCCTCAAGAGGATCTCACATGTCACCTACCAAGAGCTTGTTTGATGTTGGCTCTAGAAGGATTTCCATCTTCATTGTGAGTACTTTCGTATCACTCGGATGTTCTGGCAATACCACGAGGATAATGCGTAGGACTCTTAAGATCTTTACTTGTTATCACATTGTGTGATGAGCAAGCATAGTTTGTATTAGTGTCCTAACGAGATTTATGGATGATCTCATGGCTCTAGACTCAATAGTGCATTTTTGGTTTTTAGTAGTCGGAGGCTGGAGCAGACTGCCACCTTTTCAATATCATCTAACTCGGAGTGAGAGAGACGATAGAAATGTATTGATCTCCGTGAGAAATGAAACAAGAATCCTTTGAGGGATCTTGAGTGGCTAGGGAGGGTTGTGCAGCGTATCACTGGGTCCATGATACTTGTCTTCAATGTCAGCAATCAACCATGTGATTCTGACAGCATATGTAGTGACCCGGTTTCTGCCTAATGTTTAAGGAGGGCTGCTTTCTTTTCACCCTTTATCTTAACATTTCTTTTTCATTCTTCAACCCCTTCGGTGCTTACCGAGACTTCATTACTAGTACCTTGTTGGGTATGTTCCAGTACTAGCTCCATCTCAGTCCGCACTATTCCCTTATTCTCACATTACTCCTTTTGTAATCATACCTAAGGACTTCTACACTAACTAGTGGATTGTCCCTGGGTAGATCCCTCCGGCTCTGGCGGGATCTTCTTTTCAAAATCAATTCGTTTTCCATTATAATTTATCTTCCTTTTTCTTTGGATTCATTTTGAAAAACCTGTGAATGTTGTAATAACATTTCTTTGCTTTGATTTTGTTTTGAAAGATTCTTTGCTCAAGTAAACCGATAATTGTTCTTTTAGTGAAAGCTTCTCCCTAATCATATAATCCATTTAAGAATCAATCATTTTTTTACAACTACTTAAATCAATATTAAGACGTTGTTCAAATGTTTTGACTCATTCTTTATATCTCTCTAGCTTAGCGGTTAATGATTATTATTATGTTACCTTATTAGCCGTTTCTCCCTAATTATTTACATGATTAATCATTTGTTCTGACATCACATTGGTTCTATCACAGATAAAATCGAGTTGAATCTTGTTGTGCTGGGGCAAATGAGTATCTTGAACATTTTCCTGTTGTGTTTCTTGGAAATATTGAGAGTATAGAATGATACTGCTATCACTATGTATCTTATTATTTGTAAAATCCACAGCTGATGGTTATTCAAAATCCTGCATTACCAGCACACCTTGATTTACCAAATCATTAAGATAGGTTTCAGATGTGGTACCGCTTGAATATGACGTCTGAACATAGTTGAAATGTTGATTCGAGAGATCATCACAGTCAGAATCATAAGTATCGAGATCCTCAGTCTGGAAAGCAGCATTGTGAGGAATGATTGTCGGAGCTTGACTTGTTGGAATTCCTGGATCTGCAAGAAATGCGGGTTGCTCCTCATCCAATATTTGTCCAACTTCCTGAGCTTATGCTAACATTGTTTTCTATTTATACCATGCAACATTCCTTGGTCGCTTAGGCGGAGTGCATTGCCTAGCCATATGTCCTTCACCTTGGCAGTGTTAGCATTTAACAACTCTTGCCTGCCTAGTTGTAGTATTTCCCCTTGAATTTGTAGCATTGTTCTTGTAAGTAGTACCAGAATAATTCTGCCCTTGTCTCCCCTGAACTTGTTGCACTGTAACCCTGCCATCTTGAATAGTGGCTTGGTTTCTTAGATTAGAGGAAGTTCTGAGCTGATTATTGGTAGTTGGAAACCTTGAAGAAGCTACAACCATTAGAAAAGCCATTGCTTTATTAAGACAAGCAATTGGATCATCTCCAGGAGAAAACACTGGAACTGCAAAACTTGAGTCTACAAACGGTGTTTCAGTCATAAGTTGTGTAGGGGCTTAAGGTGATTGATAAGCAATTTAAGGAATTACTTGTGGAACCGTTGAGGTTTGATGATTCATTTAAGACTGAAATGTCTGTGATGGTTGAATGGATAAATGATTTAAATAAGTTTGTGATGGATAATGAGATGAGTATTGTTGATTGAGTTGAATTGATCCATATTGTGATGGTGAAAACTGTTGTGATGGTGAAAACTGTTGTTGAAGTTGAGGATTGTTGTAGGATGATTGATAAGGGTTGAAGTGAGGTGGTGTCATCTGCTGATTTGCAACGAATACAAGTGGATCTTGGTGACGTTCACGCATGATACGTACTTCATTTGCATGGAGTTCGTGTTGTTCAAGATAATGAAGTTGATCAAAGTTGGAGGTATGCAAATCTTTAACTAGCTTGACATCAGTCACAAACTTACTTCATTAAGATGGAAGACTGTTTAAGAACTTGATATTAACTTGAAATTGCTCCATGTTCATCTTGTAGATGTTCATATCATTAATCAGCTGAGTAAATCGCAAGTAATACGTATGAAGTGATTCCCCCTTGATGTGAGTAAACTTATCAAATGCATCATACAGTTTACATTCTCTTTCCTGCTTTGTCAAAGATGTACCTTGCATTAGTAATTGAACTCTCTCCCATAAATCTTTAGCAACTCTGTGATGATTCACAAGTGAATAGATATCAGCAGGAAGACCTTGAAGAATGATATTGGTAGCTTTCATATCACAATCAGCTTGAATTTTCTCAGCAGCAGATAATTCAGCATATTTCTTTGTTCTGATCACACCGTTCTCTTCAACTGTAGGCCAAATGAGAGGACCATGTTCAACTGATTCAAGTATCATTCTTCCGTGTTCTCTATTTTGCATGTATAATTCCATTCTACTTTTCCAAGAATCATACAGGTCTTTGTCCAACATAGGTGGACGATTGTCAGCACCGGAGAGTATCATGTACTCAGCAAGAGTATTCTTTTGTCCAAGTGAAATCATTGGATCCATTTTAATGTGATAAGATTAAAATGATCGAACAGTGATTGGAGGTTGTTGTGTTAAAGTGAGTTTTGATTAATGACATACTTATCAAACCAATTGGTACCTCTATTGTCAACAGAATCTACTACCTTCAAAATAAGCTTAGATGATTGAACTGATTGTGGGTGAAATATTAAATGAATCAAAACATATCATCAATTTCAAGCTCTCTAAAACTAATCTAAATTAATTCCAAACAAAACCTAAAACTGTGATATGAAGGTAAAATTGATCTTAGATGTAGTTTTAAAGCCTACTCCACTAATCATAGAAATTATAATTAAAGCCCAATAAGTTATTAACATATGACAACTGAATCCCATATGGATTTAAGCAAATATAACTCCCCTCAAATCATTATCCATTAAGTTTAAAACATATATCCATATAAATTTACCATGAACATGTTGAAGATAATTCGAAAACACTTTCTCCCCCTCGAACAAAAGACCGTAATTCTATTTAAAGAACTATTGTATTTGTTCAGAGATGGATCGAGATTTCATGAAACTCTGTTTGTAATGTCTCAAAAACTGATTCTAATTGATTAGACACTTTTTCAAATGGTTAACCCGAACATGGGGGGAATTTTTTAAAATCAATAAAATTGATACACATCGTTACGTGGTATATAAAACTGTACCCATGGCAGAACCTAGGTCCCTCTATGTTGCATAGTTAAAAGGCTAAGTTCCTAATTTACCATATGTTGCATTCTAAACCTTAAAGAAAAAAGGAAATACCCAAGTCACATCTAAAGCTTAAAATGAGTTAAAAGAAAAAGAAATACATTAACACCCTTTTAAATCATGATCCGTTACTGTTAAACCCTTTTTGTTTACTCCATGATTTAAAAATCCATTATTGAAAGAATTAATAAGGCACCATTTCTCCCCCTCAAAATAATTCCTGTTTTCCTATTTAACTGGAGCTGTGGCACATTGTTTGAGTGATAGAAAATTCTTTTAAAATCTTTTTCTGATGAGAAGCTGAGATGACTGAAATTGGGATTTTTGAAAACAGACAACACTTTTTACAATCAATGTGAAGACACAAATAATTTTCAGAGGAATCATACAGATGAAAATTAAATGGTTAAAAAAGAAGACTCACACTCACACTGAATCAATACGTCATATGACATTATGAAGCGTCAATAAGTCGGAGGTGCAACAGATATTAAGTACATCCATGCCCGGAGAACTAAATCACAACCTGAAGTTATAACAACCATCTATTTGGCGACGTGCTTTCCTCATTTTGAAAACCGGTGTGTTGCATACAAGAAATAATAGCAAGCCATAATAGACATGTTTTAAAAGTTTGTTTGAACTTCTGCTCTCGAAACTTCAATTAAAGACCCGATTCATTATTGAATGTGACATTTCATATGTTAATCGTAAAAGTTACCGTGTGATAAAACAGAAGACATGTCTTGAAAACTCTTATTGGTATTTTCTATTTTATCTATTTAGTATTTTCTGATTTTAAAAGGGGGTTTTTTATAAAAATGAAAATCCTTTTTGAGTTTCTTTCTTGTTTTTATATATAACATAGGATACAATGAAGAAGACACCACCATAACACTTCTGAGATCGTCCTGTCCAACAATTTTCAGCGTTTCCGGAGACATGCTTTGCATTCCAACCTTTTACATGAGAAATTCAAGTTTTTCATGTCCTAACGGCTTGGAGAAGATATCTGCCAGCTGATATTCTGTGCCGACGAAGTAAAGTTCAACCACGCCATTTTCCTTTTGACTCCATTGATATTTGCCTTGTTTTTCTTCAGAACACCTCCCAAGTTCATCTAATTTCAAACCTTATAAATCCCCTTCAAGGTAATATCAAACACTTGATCTCGAATGAGGTACTATCTTCCCACATCACCAAATGATCGAAGACTCATAGGAGAGCTCTCATGGCATTAAACCGACATTTTCGTTAATGCATCTTTATAACATTTGTGTGCTCAATTGAGAGAGAGATCATCATAGTAGCTGAAAGATGTGCTTCGGTTTGTAGTTGGAGTCTTGTGGATACCGGTCTGGAAGGATCACCAATAATCTTGTCAAGCGGATGATCCTTGGTCTATTTTTCAATGTGCTCACATTGGTTGGAATAACAATTCAGGAAAAGGATTCTTCAGAACTAGGTTCTAGAATTGGAAGACCAAAGTACATATCGTATTCCATGTGTGCAATTTCAATATCATGATACTCTTCTTCAACACCAGGAGGAATAACTTGAGATTATGATTCTTTCGAGTAGATTGAGAGTGCTAACCTAGTTGAATGATAGCATCCTTGATCAAATGATCGTTGTAGGACAGGTGTCACGGTTGAAGCAACCTGATCTTAGAGCCGTCATACTACAAGAGCAGCTTGAACAACACTTAGTGAAGGATTCTATTACTCATCAAACATTAGGAGAAACAACGAATCCCAGTCATTCTTTGTTGGTGGAACATTATGTCTTGGAGAATGAGGTTGTGGTACGAGTCCTGAACTGATTGTTCCAAGAGTCATATGACCATTTTTCACACATCAATTCAACATGAAAGTCCATTCACAAACTTTCTCCCGCTAAAAATTGCCATTGTTGATGCCCACTTTTTTTTAGATTGCAAAACAAGAGAATAACAATGGAGAAGGATGTTGTGGTACAAGTCTTGAACTGATTGTTCCATGAGTCATATGACCATTTTTTTCAAACATCAATCAATATGAAGTACATTCACACTTCTCCCCCTAAAAAATTGCATTTGTTGATGCTGTCAGAAAAACCATGAATCATGTTGATAAGAATGGTCAACAACAAGAAGATTTCTCTTCCTTCATGAACGCTCGTGTCCGGAGAAAGATTATGAAGGAGGCCCGGGTCTGAACATGAGGTGCACATGAGCCATAAATTTAAGGACGGGAGCACACTTATAATCAAGAGATCTTATCCGAATTAAACCGCATTGATCTCATCATATTCACTTTTCTCCACCTCGCACCTACAAAAATTGTCATATATGTTGTTGCCATTTTTGTTGAACAAGTGAATTAAAATACAAGCTAATGTACGTTGATCCACTTGTTGACTGAACGAGCATGAGAACTTATAGAAGTTGTTGATAAGACTGCTCGCAAATAAGAAGATTTCTCCTCTTTTAAAGATAAAGCGCACTGAAGCGTACACCTTTCTTTTCTTTAAGGAGCGTGTGGCCTGAGGAGATTTCTGCAGACGTCCATTTGGATCACTGAAAGAGCAAGGCCTGAACTGATGAGAACAGAGCAAAAATTTGTGTTTTTTGAAGAGCGAAAGGCCTGAACGTTATGTGTACAGACGTCATTTTGTTTATGACATCAATATGAATCCCTTAAACCACTAATTATATATGAGAATACTCAGTCTTGTTCGGACAACCAAGGAGTACGTAGTAGGTGAGTCAATTCCTGGTAATGGAGAAGAGTGGGGAGTACAGATGGGGCATGGGTAGGAGCGCATGCGGCGAGGAGCGTGGGTGGACGCGCGTGAAGAGGGGATTGATGTGTGCTATGGGGTCTATTTTCGAGAGGAGCAGATTCTGTGGGTGGATTGTTATTATAACTTATACTGAGTCATGTGTTGACATGCCTCGAGATTGTGCGGAGTACATACCAGGAGGTTAGAGAGGGTAGTAGTAGGGCGATTCTATATCACAAAGATTGCGGAAGGATTTGCTGGGGTTCTCAGTGAAATGATGTAGTTCTGACTATCTCCAGTAGTATCCACCTAAGACCATCAATCTTGAAAGATTCTACCCGTCGGATTCCACCTAAACAAGATTCTAGGAGTGTTTGGTTTCTCATTCACATCAGAAGACTTCTTGGGAGAAAACCTTTGTCTTATAGCAATCTGCCTACTAGGTTTCTGAGTATGACTCTTTGGTTTAACGGGTTTGGTGTTATTTCTAGTCTTAGGGGATTTAACCTTAACATGAGAATTCACCTCTTTCAGGAATTTTTATGTAATACAATTATCATGATTTGCATAAAGACACATTTATGACACATTGAGTCCCAAGACAAAGTGTTTGGAGACAGAAAAAAATCAAGAATTCCTATATGATAATCTACTAAGCGAAACACCAAATGAAATTCCATAACTACTCAAAGCATACATCAAACTCCAGATATTTGAATTGTACTCTAGGATATTTGTTTGCTAGCCATTATGTTTGTTTTATAGACAGTAGTAAGCATTCACACTATGTTTTGAATTCCTATTTCTTTCTTGTGTCTTTTTTTCCTAGCTTCCACAGATATGATTATGAGCCAAATCATTGAACCATACGGTTCCTTCTTGACATTCCAAATGAGCCTTGGGTGCAATCACGTGATGAGGTTTTACAAGAATATATTCTCAAACTTTAAGCAAATAATGAGGAGTGACTGGTTTTGATAAAACGTTATTCACATCAACATGGGAGGCAAACCGTGGTTTTGAAAAGTTAGGTCGAGTCAATTTCAACGCGCATTGGTTGTCTAACAACTGATTGGTTTCGGTATGGTTGTAAAACCGTTTCCCCAAGATTGATTTATTTTGCAAACTTAGTATCCATGTCTATTTCCTTTAAACTTATCTAAATTCGATTTATTTAGTGCTACATTCGCAAAAACCTTTTCTAGAGATCTGATGCTATTAAATCATCATTTTCAACAGTCTTACTATTTACTAGAGCAATCAGTGAGTCCTTATGATCTTTCGTCTGAAATCGTTGTCCTTTTGATATAAATAAAAACAAAATAGAAAAAAGAATCATAAAGTTCTTTGTAATTCTTTTTAAAATGCTCATATTTCCTATTTAACATCTCATTCCTGCAGTAATTTATGCCACACAACATTCAAGTTCAATGTTATTGATTTCTAAAAACAACAATTTCATGTTTAACCTTGGCTTCAATACTTTAAGTTGCAATTAGTGTGGTTTTGGGCCCTGTAGCTGAAGCTTTCAAAACATTTATCTCAAAAAATTCACAAAACTCATGAGCATCCTGGTTTTTACCATGGTTTTGTTTACTTTGAAAACTTTCTTCCTTTTAGGGTTGCATTGAAAATTTCAAGTGAAATACAATGTTTTTCAAGTTGTGAAAATCTGTTTGAAAGTTCATTATAAACTTCTTTTTCAACCATATCATTCATTTTGAGAAACTCAGCCTTAAGCAAAGGACTTTTTGCTTGAAATTGTTTAGCATCCTGGTCAATCTCTCCTCCCCTATGACATATATTTGTTAAATGGGGGAAGTGAATTGCTATCACCTTTTCAACAAATATGTGTTCATACTTGTGTTCAATATTGATCGTAGCTTTTATTCATTAGCAAGGACATTATGTGGAGCAGTCAAATGTACCTCAGTAGATGGCACTTGATCATTTACTGGTCTGATATTTGCATCCACAACATGTGTGATGTAAGTCCTTGAACTGCTGCTTGTATCATGCATATCTGACTTTGTCTCGCTGCTTTCAGTAATAACCGACCCATCATCCAATGCTTTAACTTTCCGTTGTTCAAATTACCCTCTAATGATTGTACTCTCAGTGACCAAGACTCTCATGTTGATAGTAACTGAGTTTCATTTATTGATTTTGCTGAGTGCATTGTGTGTTTTTCTGACCATCCATACAGCTTTTTCTGAGACATTCAAACTTTCAACCACTGTTGAACATAGATTTAACTGAATCATCTTGAAACTGTATCGTAATCTACCGTAAGTAATTACAGCTCTATGAATACCGCTTCAAGTGTATCCAGGTCCAGAAAATAAAATCAGTCTGTAATATCCGGTTCCGCAGAAAGTGGATTCTTTGAAACTTTTTGCCAACATTGATGTAAGATGTTCCGATGAATTACCTTTTGGGAGGTAAAAAAATTCCTATGAAATTGTGTCGGAGTGCAATCGAAAGACAAGTCTTTTATTAACCTCAAAGAAGATACACAATCTTTCAAGTTGTAGCCTAACACTGATCCAGATTAAGGAACATCTTCAATCTGAAAGTCTGATTGCACTTTCACCGAAGAGTTGAGTGAAATGCTGGTTTTAAATGTCATCAACACATGAACGAACTAATTGAGATAGAGCTCACGAATATGTGTTTCGAGCTAATTCAAACCATGCCATGCAGTGGGAGTGCCTTTGTTTTACGAGACGTTGCGTCAGTTGTAGCTCTCTCTCTCTTTTGAATTTGAATTCAAAGATTCCATTGAAGTTCGATGTGTGAAATGAAATTAAGAATCTTAAGTAGATTAAGTGATTGATTATGTGGTTATGATGAATCAATTAACGTTCACGAGATTTTACAAATCTATGACTTAAACCGATAAAAGAATCATCTTTTACGGGATTTTACTAAATCAAGAAGAAACTGTGAAATATTGATTGATTGTTGATGGTGAAATCGTTGTCGTATTTGAAGTACTTGAACTTTCGTTAACGATTTGATGAATGGCAAATTGTCTTGAAATCCAGGGGCTGGTTTTGCCAAATTCGAATTGTAGTATATTACTAAACAAAAACAATATAAACTTTTCTCTCCTTTTTAATTGTTTCTAATGTCCGGGGGCCAATCTTGTAAATTGCAAAATTAGTTTAATAAAACAAAATGTTTTTCCCTCCCGTATGTCATCTCTTTCGTTTCAAAATTAGAAATATGTCACGTTTGTATTTCTTTGATCGTGGAATGCTACGGTTATCGTCGTTGTAAAATAAATATACCACGTTGATCGAAACGATGTCACGATCACGATGGTATAAGTTGTAAGACCCGTAGTGTACCGTCACTCAAAACCCAAAAACCCGAAGTTACTTAAACTGTGAATTCGTGTGCTATTACAAGTTGCTAATTCGTTTCTAATTGATATTGGACAAAACGCAATGCAACACAAAACGCAAACACAAGTCGCAATCCATTGATGTGGACAAAACGCAATCAGCTTCCAAGACAAAACGCAATCTTGAACTTTGAGACAAAACGCAACAGAAACAAACCGCAGGCAGAATGACGTTTGTACTTGTTTGCTATAAGGGTCTTCAATCGCTTGCAAAACGCAAGTTTCCAACAAAACGCAAAATCAAATCACAAAAGCAAAACGCAATGCTCCTTGTTGAGACAAACCGCAACTAACTTGAAGGCAAAACGCAATGTATCCTGAAAAAAACACAAAACGCAAGCTATTTGGGGCCACAAGCAAGTCGCTATCTGTTCTAGTTTTCTTATCTGTTTGCAAAACGCACAAACCGTCCTTGTGTCCTTTTGCCTAAAATTATGGATCTTGGTCTCAACCTTGTCTCAACGGTGTGGACCACAAAAAAATAAGCCAAGAAAAACAAGCTTGAATAAGCTTCTAAAATAAGTTGTTATCCTTGAAATAAGCCAAGAAAAGATAAGCAAAAGAAAAGAAAATAAGCCACGTAAGCTATGAAAAAAAGACTCCTACAATAAGCTATAAAAGATTTGACTATGTAAGAGCTAAGCTTTTTGACCGAATAAGCTACAATGTAAATAAGGTTTGAATAAGCTACTTTTTAGGATATTAAGCCACGAAAGAAAAACTTTTGAAAAACAAAAATAAGCTGAAATAAACCTAAATAAGCTACTTTACGTTTTATATAGGAAAGGAATAAGCTTTTTGTTAAAAATATGTTAAAACCTAGAACCACTAGAAACTAAAGACGTGACCTATAAGCTATGAAAAGAAAAACAAAAAGAAAAACTACTAATGATTTAGAAAATAAGTTAAAGAAAAGCTAATAAGCAAGAAACTACGCAAAAGATGAAGAGCAAACTATGACAGCCAAATGAAAATTTATCATGCACTGAAATATAAAAAAAAAACCATATCGGTGAGATAAGGCAACCCAAAGCAATCTTGGCAAAATTTCATGGCCCAAACTAAAAATGTAAACACCCACACTAAAACAAGTGATTGGAGACCAGGTTAGACACTTTTTGGATTTGGATAAAGCCACACTATTGGAAGAAATAAGCAAAAGACCAAGTCGTGTACCTATAAGCTATCTAAAAAAACAAATAAAAATAAGCCAAAATAAACTGTATAAGCTTAAACAACAAAAACTACAATAATCACTTAACCCACCTCATGGCTCTTGATACCAATTGTAGGTTCCTAATTTCACACATTTATGATCTTAGAGAGAGAAAGGTAGAGAGAGAGAGAGAGAGATGGATGGAGAGAATAAGTAAAAACACACTTTGATGTGTGTGTCAAATGATTTCTTCCAACACCCTCTCCATGTGTGGAGAGGGTTTAAATATGTCTTACAAAATGCCTATGAAACGGGCTATGGTGTGGGCTTACAGTGGGTAAAGACCCGGCCCAACACCATAAATTATACTATTACTAACAAAACTACGAGTTATGCTAAACGTGAAAATACATGGGGTGACCGAGTCTTTTTCTTAAACCTAACACATAGTTCTCATATATTAATTAAGTACTTAATTAATTAATTAGTTAATGACAAAACTTTTCCCTCAGGACATGTCGTCAGGGAAAAGTTTTGTCAAACCATGAGTTTGTTTGACTGAAAATGTTGTGGGGCCCACATGGACGTCGGGAAAAGTCGTCGGGGTTCACTTTACCGACGCGGCTTCCTCGACGTCCAATGCCCGACGTCATGTCGTCAGGGAAAACTTTCTCCGACGACATGCCATCGATAAAACATCAGTTTTGACATCAGGGATAGACTCAAATGTTGTAGTGGTAGTCATTTTTATGGCTACAGAGATAACCCGAAGGTCACTGAGTTCAGAGATAAGTTTAAGAACACATAACATATCATCAAGTCTCATGGGGAGACAAATATGGCAACTACACAAACTTCGCAACAAACGTCTTTTACAAAAAAGTTTTATTTCGTATTTGAATTACCAACATAGAATTATATTAAAATAATTGCTTAATTATTTTTTTCAATATATATTACATGATGGTTTTTACAAACATTTTATATTTTTCAGCATGTTTTAACATGAAGCTAGCCCGTCCATTCGACGGGCTATGCAACTAATGAGCTTATAAGCGTAATCAATTTGGTGTGTAACCTGAGTTTTTTATGAGACCATAGTGATTTTAAAAATTAATTAACAAAGTATGTACTTTTAAACATAATTAAAATAATGTTTAGTTGTTAATTTTCTTTTACTATAAGAAAGAAGTTTTTATAAGAGCCATCTTTCTCATCCGCATTATCGTTCTTATTTCTTTCATCCTCGTTAGTGCTGACTCCTTGATTAGCTATGGTGATGATCTACGACGTGATTCTCACGCATCACTCGGATAAATATAATGTATTATTTTAATGATTCGTACATCACCTGATTCCGTCATATCGCGTAAGGGAACACGATAAACAAACTAAAACTTGTTGACCGCTACCATGACAACTATTACGATCAATGAAATCCAATACCATAAGAATAATTTCAAAACCTTTTTGTCGCAATGTTCATACTTCATACGGAACTATCCTACGTTTGTAAATGCATTTTTGAAGGAAGTGAATTAAATGACATCGTTAATCAAGATATTACACACTAATTTTTTTTTTCATTTTACCACACTTTTTTACACACTTTTAAATAGTGTGGAAAATATTTTGAGTTTAATAACACATATAAATATGTAAAAATAATAATTATATAAATAAGTGTCAACAAATTTTAGAAAAGTAAAAGATTTCCATACTTATATTTATTGTAAATAAAAGTCCACACCTAAATGTGAAAAAATCTATAATTTGTTCACACTTTTAAGTGTGGACCCCTATTTATTACACTCAAATCCTCCACATTTCTCACACAAGAGAAAATATGAAGGATTTTGGTGTTACAAATGAGGTTCACACTTAAAAGTGTAGACAAATTATAGATTTTTCCACACTTAAAGCACTGGGTACCCTCTTGCCAAAGCCAAAAAGTGCTGCCACGTCAGAAAAACTATGGATAACTAAAAAGGGGATTGAATAGTTTATCGCTTTTTAATTTGATGTATAGTTTGTTTATAAAAACTTAGATTCAACTTTATGTGATCTCAATATGTGCACAATATGAACAATACAAGTAAGTAAATAAATGATATGAAAGACAAGAGATAAGAGTTAGAAAGATCAAACCACAACACAAGAATTTATAGTTGTTCGGTAACGAAGCACCTCTTCGCCCTACTCTACTCCCCGAGCACCAAACTCGAGAGTTCTCTTCACTATGTCAACAAACTCCCTTTAGGCGGAGAAAACCGTACACAACTAAGCTTACATCGATTTCTGACACTAAGCCAAATGTCGAGTTCTAATCCTAGCTAGAACCAATATATCATAACTTTTGTATTTTGAGGACTAAAATACTAACCGCACTACTTCACTCCAATTCACAACTTCACTTCACAACTCCACTTCACAACTTTACTTCACTTCATAACTTCGCTTCACTTCACCTAGACACTACCACGATCACACCAATCTAACACTACTTACTATGATCATCACAATCTAGCTATACTTTCAATGATCACAACAATCTACCTATTACACAACTACAATACACACATTCACAATATACACAAATGATTTACAAGATATAATTCAACTTCACAATAACAAAAACAAAACTACAATACTTCTTGACTTGATGATAAGAAGTATTATTCTCTTGCACTTAAGGAATTAAGCTTGAATCACTTGGAAACAAAAGCTTAAGATTAAATGATCAAAGGATTGTAGGTGATGTATGAACTGATTTTAGACAGAAAAAAATGAGTGCAAAAGGTGAGAAAATCAGTGGGGAACAGTCTGCTATTTATAGGCAAAGCTGAGAGCGTTTTGGCTTGGTCGGCCCCCCTTAGCTCCATGGTCGGCCCCCTTATCACTAAGGGGGTTGCCCTTATATTTAAGGGGGCCTCCCAGTCTCAGACGCTCCTTTTTTTGTCTTTTCCAAGGGAGGTGTTTTCTAGAACATTTTTAGCCGTTTTAAGGTAAAAAATTTGAATTCAAAATATTTATTTTGAATAAAATATTTCTTTTAAATGTAGAAAATATTTTGTAAAATTTATAAAAATGTTTGCAATATTTTATAAAAAATGTGAGTTTGAATAAAAATTCCTTTGATCATAAAATGCATTAAGCATTTATCTATTCACATCTTTAAGTGATTAAATTTTCAAAATAAATTTTTACTACTAATTACTTGTTTTACGTTTAATTTTACATTGAACGTTTTTACATTTTGTGATTATCAAAACGTAGAGAGGTCGAAAAATATTAATAACATTTTATGCATTATTTCTATCAACAATCTCCCTCTTTTTGATGAATACAAAATTTAAACTCATTAAATGTAAAATTATTTTTAAACAAGTATTTAGTGAGTTTTATTTCTATTTTTCCCTCTTTTTGTAGAATCAAAAATGCATTGTCTATGAATATGCGTAAAATCGACGGTACAACCACTCCCCCTTGATGTGTACTCCCCTCGTTCGAGGGCACCAAGGAATCGAGCTATGATAACTTTGCTACAAAAACAAGTTAGAAAAACAACACCAATGTTTCTAACATATAGCAATATCATGAAAAATATTTAAACATGGTGACAATAAGCATTAGCCAATTATCAATGAACTAAATTCAACTATATATTCATAAAGGAGACAACCAACAATTACATATTTAAGAACATAAAAGCCCATTTATTCAACATAGAAATTGTGTGTGACACACAAACATACAACTAGCATGCATTAAAAAGAAATATTATGCTTAAGGCATAATAATACATCATACATAAATAAAGGATACAAAGTTCCTAATATTCATAGAATTCTATAGGATTTGCTTGCAAAAGGTTTGGTTGATAATTATTTAAAACATGAGTGAGTACACATAGAGTATGTTTAGTTTGGAGAAGGTGATGGTGGTGATGGCGAATTTGATGGTGGTGGTCGTGAAAGCATGTGTTCAATGTAAGAAAACATGTATTGAATTCCATCTCTTAAGCCAAAGATGAGGGTTCGGTTGTGAATGCAACATAGGCATGAATCACCATGTGCTTCAAGAAAGTTCTAAGAAATAGGATGACCAAAGAGAGGCGAGGGAGGTGATGGAGTATTGAATTGAACATCAAGTGGAGTAATTAGTGAAAGGGTGAGAGTGATGTCTATTGATCCACTTTCTTAAGTTAGAGGTGGTGGAGGTACTTTTGGAGGAGGAGACATTGATGAGTGAAATAGCCACGAGTTGATGGTAATGTAGAGAATATTGGTGATTTGGTTTTGTAATCAATGGAGGATGAAGAAGTGGCTACGGTGAATGGAGTTTTGAGGGTACATTTGGGGCACTTGGTGATAAGACTTGGTAATTTGGAGGAGTTTTGGTGTCATCATTAGTGAGATCAATGAATAGTTGTTTTGGTGGTATTATGTTGATTTTTGATCTTTTGGAAGGTTTGGAAATGAAGCTCTAGTGGATGCCATGGAGGTTTATGGTGGTTGATAATGGATGAAGAAGATGATGAAGTGGTGGTAAACATTTGGAGGGAATTTATTGAAAGAGAATAGTTTGGAAGAATTTCCAAAATGTGTTCAAGTTTTCTGGGTAAGGGTAGCTGAGGCTAGATAATAAAGAGTCAAAAAGCAGAAAGAAACAGTAAATCCCATGCAGAAGAAACTAGTAATACCCGTGAACGTAGATGGCGACCTTCTTATCTATGGGTCGGACCCCTTATTGATAAGAGGACCGCCCTATGAGCTAGGGGGCCGCCCTTCTGATACTTTCAGACGGCCAAACTTATATTTTTGCTAAAATTTGTAAGAACGTTTTGTTTTGGTGATTCAATTTGCAGCAAAAGTTCTATGGTACTTAGATATGCTGAAACAAATATTTCTTATATGCATGCAACTAGTAGAGTTATATGAGATAAAAGATATACATATAGAACATACTAATAACACAATAAAAATTAGAGGTTCTAAGAAAGCTAAACATGTTTACATCCTTCAGGGACTAAGTCGGGTTGTCATCACACAACTATTAAACCCCCCATTCAACTTTAGTGACACACAAAGTCCTAATAACAGTTATTCTACAACTAATCACCGTTGAACATTCTTCATTCTGTTTCTTCGAGACTCCTCGCAATGCTTGCCAAATTATTTAAGTCCACCTCTAACTCCTATGGATTTGTTGCGTTTGATTGCTTCTGGGGACATTGATCTGAAGCTCGAGTATGGTCTGTGCGTCGTTTTTATTCTCAAGTCAGTTTGCCGCTCGAAGAGAAGATCATCATCTTGTTGAGAGGAAGTGGAAATGTAGTATCTTTGGTAATTAAGTAGACAAAGGGAGTTAAGATAGGTGGTAGGAGATGTGGTACTAGCACGAGAAGCATCATCATCTTTATTGTCAGCTCCATGGTGAGATGAAGATCCATAATGATGGGCGGATGATGATGAGACGGAGTGATGGGCTTTAGGAATTCCATGATCACTTCGAGGTTTTCGAGTTTGCTTTAGATCGAGTGGACGCATGACCCTATCGATGACATTGTAAATTCCATTGTCACGATGAGGATAATGTTCCATGACGTGTTGATAGAGACGAGTTAAAAACATGCCATAAGGAAGATTGGTAGTTGGAGTAGCTCTAACACATACAATTCGTTTGACAAAGAAATAAGCAAGATTGTATTGTTCTTCGGCAACAATACAATACAACATGTGAGTGAGACTAGCCAGAAGATGGTCCCGGTGGCCTCCTAGTCCGAACACATCCTTACGAATGAGTTCTTCCCAACGCTTCATGTCTTGTCTTAATTCTTTGGTAAGAATTTGATTAGGAGTGAGAACGACATTTTGGCTTTTGATGGTGCAGTTCAATGCGACACGTTCCAATTGAAGAAATCAACGAATATCGTCGGGAGTAGGAAGATTGGTATGATATGGTCCCTCAGTCTCTTGGGAGTATGCAAGAGATGCAAGATCCCGTTCGTTTGTGAAGACGACTTTACCATTATATGGAGTTTTGAGAATTTGACTGAATTGTGCGAGTGAGAGAGTGATAAATTCTATGTTGGGATATGAATGAGATTAGAGATAATTGTAATCATCGGTTTAGACTTTGACTTAAACTATTAATGTCTAGATTGAATTAAGGAACGATTGGCCTTATTGATCTTGAAAAGTACAGTTGAGAGAACGTTGGTGAACAATCGCTCAAGCCTTTGGATTTGTAATAGATGTTGATCATGACTGACCCTCGTGAATGCAACGGGGGGGATTTTGATGGGTTTGTAGAATTGAGCAAGGACAGGAGAGAAACCGGGTATTTCAGATACTTTAGGGATATATGATTTGCTATGGGGAGGTGTCACCATAATTGCTCGACACATGTTTATCACAATAGATGTTGTTAATCAAGTTGTTAGTGTTTGCCTCTTGCGAAATTGGATTGATTTTGTGTTTGGGGAAGAATTTGTGTTTGGTGGCGTGGGTTTTTGTCACAGCAACAACAGGGAGAAAAGGGAGAACTAGAATGAGTGTTTGGCATTGTGTTTTACGCTGAAGAAGGGTGTTTGACGAAAATAAGTGGCCGACCCCCTTAGTGATAAATGGACCGCCCTTTTTAACAAGGCCGATCCCCTTAGAGATAAGGGGCCTGCCTATCTGACGGACAAGATTTTCTTGTGTTTTTTTGATTTTGACTTTGTGTGTCAATTATACAATTATCAATTACGTCGAGAGCTACTAGTAATATTATTTAAGATAATCTAGTTGTAAAAAAATGACGTCGAAGATAAAAAGAAAATACTTGACACATTTAATCAACTTTTCGTTCAATTAAATGAACTTAAATAATTTCCGATGAAATATTTAGGTTTGTCAAGAATTTTAGACTGAGAAGAAGCTTATGATTGACGAAATTTGATTGACATTTTAATTAACCTTTCGCTAATTAAAAATACTTTGATTATTTCGGATGAGACAATTAAGTTGTCAAGCCGAGAGAAGATTTAACGAAGATTTAGTAACGTTTTTAATAAACTTCTAGTTAATTGAATTGATTAATTACTTCGGATGAAATAATTAATTGTCACGATTTAGAGTGTCTGCGAGGTGAGAGAGATGATTAATACGTGTTGATAGAATAATATAGACTGGAATCGAAAGCTGTAATGACGGTTCCGATAGACGTAGTTCATTGTAGACATGTAGTCAAGGCGGATGTTGTAGTCGAAGGGAGTTTGTTTCATCCATAGTGTTTTGATGCCATGCCTTTTCGGCGCTTGAGTATGGTGTAAAACTAATCCTACTTCTATGTTAATTATTACCTACTAACTCATTTTTCTTCATCTACGTGAGTTCACTACATGTAGACATAGAAGATTTCCATTTTATAGCGGCACGTAGAGAATCCTAATTCAACTACGTGAGAGAAAAGTTCATAATGAACAATTTCTTGCTTTTCACTTAATTCTAGATAACTAACAAATGGCATTTCTAGTGACTACACTATTTTCTCAAGCTTAATTTATATTTTATTAACTATAACTTTTTTTGTTTAGCAAATACTACTTGTAGTATAATAATACATAATCATTTATCACTTTGCACATAATCTATATTCTAAAAAATTTGGAAAAAAGGCATACCTTTGCCTACAACGTGTTTTCTTTAACATCTTCAAGTGAACAAGATTTGAAGGTGAAATATTTTGGTAATCCCATCATAGAATATAAGAATATATGATCTTCAATCCACTCTTCGGATTCCAAAGAATGTTCATAAATAACTCAACCTAAGTGTTATAACGACTTAACCATTTGGTCCTTAATGTCTCATGGGTCTAAAATTGTTAGTCCTGAACATATTTTGTATAGGTTGCATTTGATTCGGATACATATAGGGTGAATACATTCCCCATGGAGCAAAGCTTGGTTGTTGTGAACAATTCTACATTGAATGATTAATGTTAGGATAACTTTGTCTACCTTCGATCTCTCTTTGGTTGTGTGTTTTAGGACAGGGTGAGGATTATTTGTTTCTTTTTGGTCGGGAGGAGTTTAATCTCATTTGCGTTTCGTAAAGTCTGACTCCGGGTTTTAAAGAGGGTTTATAAAAATGTATTACTTCATCATCGCTTGCAATGAGAATTTTAGTATTGTTTATAAGTATAAATTTTGGTCTTGGGCTTGAATTTGATTCAATAATTTTTTTTAGGTTTAATTTCTTGTTATCTTGACTTCACAAAATTTACTTGTTTTGGTCTCACTTGTTGATCTTTAGTTAAAATTAAATCCTAGACCGGATTTATCTCGGATGGTTTGAAAAACTTATTAGTTTCTTAAGTGAGTGACTATATTATTTAAATTGTATTAAGCTTTAGAAAATGTTTATTCCTCTGGCTTTTAATTTTTCAAACTTGGGTCTGACATTACTTTACATTTTCATTACCTCTTTACCTTTTTCTAATTTAGATATTTGATCTTTTAGTTTCGAATATTCATTTTTATAATATATTTTTAATAGTTTGTATGTGATTATTTTTAGCCATGGACTTTTAGACCTATTTTGTTTAAATCGAGTATATCACTATCTATAGTTATTTCATCTTTAATGATGATAGGTCGTCACTAAATAATTCGGTTTCGGAAGATACCTTATTGGATGCTTTAGCCATAAGACATTTTTCATCCTTAGTCTTTTCTTCTCTATCTTCGTCGCTATTCATCCGTCATCCTCCGACGTAGGCTCTTTGTTGATGTTTCTTGATAGTTTTGGGCATTCTCCGATGAGATGATTTGGATCTCCACATTTGAAGCATTTTCTTTTGCTTTTGTCGTTCTTGTCATCTTTATTTCTTTGGTATGACTTTCTTTCATCGTGTGGTTGTCTTACAAATCTTTCTCGTCTTTTGAAAAATTTCTTGATGTCTCTCACGGCCATGGCGTATTCTTCGTCTTCACTATCGGAGGTCGAAGTGTCTTCATCACTAGATTCCTTTTTAGCCTTTAAGGCAAGAGATCTTTTTTGTTCTCTTTTTCCTTTAACCATTTCGGAATCTTTCTTTATTATCACTTCATAAACTTTCGAGTTTCCAATAAGTTCATCAAGCGATAGTGATGTTAAATCCTTCGACTCTTCAACAGCCATAACCTTTGCGCGCCATTTAGCATGAAGTGCCCTAAGAGATTTCCTAACATAATTCTTGCTAGAAAAACCTTCATCAAGTGCTTTTAGACTAGTAATAATAGTGTTAAATCTAGCAAATCCATTATCTATCGATTCCTCTTTCGAAATCGTAAATTGTTCATATTGTTGAACAAGAAGATATATTTTATTATCTTTGACATGACTATTACCTCGGTGCGTGATTAGTAAAGTATCCTAAATTTATTTTGCCGTTTTACACATAAAAATTCTTTCGTATTCTTTGCGTGGCAAAGCATTATAAATTACCATTTTAGCTTTATTATTTTTAGCGAGTTTCTTTTTAAGATCATCATTTTGTTTATCAAATGGTACAATTTTCATCCTTTTTAGTTTTGAGATTATTTGAAATGGGAGGAAAAATCCACCATAGGTAAATAATATACCACCGTTCTTGATCTTTTGATTTCACATTAACGTTTCGAATCTCTTTTCACTAAATAAATCCTTACTTTCAAAATAGTGGGGGGCTTTGATAGATTGGACCTTCTAAATAATTTTCTAATTTTCATAGATCGATTCAAGTTTTAAAATATAATTTATTTTAAAAATCTTGTTTGACATGGCTTCTGATACCAATTGTGAAAAACTAGAAGGGGGGGGGGGTGAATAGTTTACCGCTTTTTAATTTAATGTATCGTTTGTTTATAAAAACTTAGATTCAAATTTATGTGATCTCAATATGTGCACAATATGAACAATAAAACTAAGTAAATAAATGATATGAAAGACAAGAGATAGGTTAGAAAGATCAAAACCACAACTAAGGATTTTATAGTGTTCGGTAACGAAGTACCCTCTTCACCCTACTCCACTCCCTGAGCACCAAACTCGAGAGTTCTCTTCCCACTATCGTAACAAAATCCCTTTAGGTGAAGAAAACCGTTACACACTAAGCGTACACTGATTTTCGACACCTAAGCCAAATGTCGTGATTCTAATCCTATGCTAGGAACTCCCAATCTATCACAACTTTTGTATTTTGAGGACTAAAATACTAACCGCACTACTTCACAACAATTCACAACTTCACTTCACTTCACAACTCCACTTCACTTCACTACTTTACTTCACTTCACAACTTCACTTCACTTCAGCTAGACACTACCAATATCACACCAATTTAACAATACTTACTATGATCACTACGATCTAACTATACTTTCAATGATCACCACAATCTACCTATTACACACAACTACAATACACACCTTTACAATATATACAAATGATTTACAAGATATAATACAACTTCACAATAACAAAAATAAAACTACAATACTTTTTGACTTAATGATAAGAAGTATTCTTTTCTTGCACCTGAGGAATTAAGCTTGAATCACTTGGAAACAAAAGCTTAAGATTAAATGATTAAAGGATTGTAGGTGATGTATGAACTGATTTTAGACAGAAAAAAATGAGTGCAAAAGATGAGAAAATTAGTGAGAAACAGTCTCCTATTTATAGGCAAAGCTGGGAGCATTTTGGCTTAGCCGGCCCCCTTATCACTAAGAGGGCCGCCTTTATATTTAAGGGGGCCGCCCAGGCTCAGACGCTCTTTTTTTTGTCTTTTCCAGAGGAGGTGTTTTTTAGAACATTTCTAGTCGTTTTAAGGTAGAAAATTTAAATTTAAAATATTTATTTTGAATAAAATATTTGGTTTAAATGTAGAAAATGTTTTATAAAAGTTATAAAAATGTTTGCAATATTTTATAAAAAATGTGAGTTTGAATAAAAATTAGAGGTGGCAAATGGGTCGGTTCGGGTCGGTTTGGGTCATGGGTCAAATGGGTTTTGGGTCGAACAGGTCATGGGTCATGCTTTAAGAATGGGTCAAATAGGTCATAGGTCGAACAGGGCGGGTCGGGTCGACCTGTTACATTTCCATATAAATATAACAATAAAAAACTGTGATCCATTTTTGGTTGTTTTAACTGAACACAATTAGATTATGAGAATTTAAACAACACATTCTCAAATATAGAAATAGATATATCTTTCATGCATACAACTAAGTACTTGAACTTGAATCGAAAAGGAGCATTTTTAAAGCAAGACACTTCTCAAATATTGAATATAACAGATATATCTCACGCTATCTCGCCACCTGATACTTTTCTAAGAGTTAACTTATCACAAAAAACTTTGATACAACAGAATAAACATCATAGCTTATCCCAGATTATTAAACAATCTGATACCATAAACAAAACACAACAAAACTTTTGCTTGTTTAACCACATAGCTAATCTAGATCTTGTTACAAAAGTCTCTTTTATCCAGATTCTTTGTATAAGCTACCATCATCAACAACATTGTACTTCTGTCGCTTACTTCCCACTGTAACAAACCAATACAGATACATTAAAGGGCCATATCAGAGCATTAAAAGATGAACTAATAAAAGCAGTACATATCAGATATAACGTGCCAACCTTTTTTATCAATACAAAACCAACCTGATTTCACGGGATGCTATTCCTTGAATGATAATAATTAGCTAAACTGAGTTATATCTTATTCAAATGGATAAAAATGTGTTAGCGGGGTAAATACAACCTGAACTGGTTTGTTAAGACGTTTGCTAAAAGTTGTGAATCCAAGTTTAAACTTTATGTAGATACACATGCAAGAGTACATTATGTCTGCCATGTGGTTGTGTGTCACACACATGTATCAGCTCATGTTCTGATTAATACTCATAAATACACGAATTCACCAAACAGCTATTCTAAGGATCAATAAATACGAAGTTCAAACTGAGTACAATCGGAATGAGGATGACAAGTGTACTCCATTCTAAATTATAACATATGTACTGTAACAAATATTTTACTGCCATAGCTCTAGAAACATTAACTTAAGATTATAAATAGAAATGCTAACCTGAATATCAAATCAACTTTTCTATATCCTCTATAAGTCGTTCGTCGATTTCTTTTTCCATCTTCAAGATATCTTTACCTTCACCTTTACATGTATAAAAGATCTGGAATAAATGATCTATTACAAGAAAAAATAATACACAAAAGAAGAATAAAATATAATACCGTCTTGATCGAATAACCAATCGCGTGTGCATAACAACACCTCAACATTATCCGACAATAACAAACTTCAGTATTTGCTTATAATTCGACCCCCAATACTGAAAGAGGATTCAGAAGCAACCGTAGTTATTGGGATACTCAATATATCACGAGCCATTAGAGCTAACTCCGGATACCTCCCTTGATTCTCCTTCCAGTATTGTAAAATATTAAGATCGGGATGTTTGAACCTATCAAGGGGTGGTTCCTCCAAATACTTATCTAGTTGTGACTTTTCTTTCACCCCCTTGTCATATCGACTCGTAAATGACTCAAAACCATCAAAATAATCCGATGGATTCTCACCTGCAACATTTTGACTAGTTGCTAAGTTCAAATCATGCATCGCATCCGCATGAACCTTGGACTTGTACCCATTGTATAAATTGCGTAAACCGCTCTCGATACTTCCAACTTTATCACTAAGCATTTCACCCAACATACCAAGTTTATCAAAACAATACTCAACGATTTTCATTTTATAACGTGGATCCAAAATAACAACAAATAACAAAATCATACTATAAGTATCCCAATACTTTTCAAATTTTGTTTTCATCTCTTTTGCCATGCCACTTATAACAGGGTCCCAACTATTCGTTGCTTCTTGAAT
>BQNB010043968.1:873-45175 GCA_026074375.1 Tanacetum coccineum
TTCGTCGAAAGTATATAAAAGTGCCCGTTTATAGAAAGATAATTTAATTCTCTTCGCGATGGTATAATTAAATTTACGTCAAACGAAAAAAATACACCATCGCGACGAGTATTTTTTTATCTTTCTATAGGGAGCACTTCTATATACTTTCGACGAACTTGTTTCCGAATTTTTTTTTTCAGTCACGTCTGAAAATATCACATGTGATTTCGTAAAATCACATGTGATTTTTTCAGATGTGACTGAAAAAAATAATCGAAAAAAAGTTCGTCGAAAGTATATAGAAGTGCCCCTCTATAGAAAGATGATTTAATTCTTGTCGCGATGATATGTTTTGTTTTGCATAACGATTAACGGTTTGTGAGATATTTAATTTTAAAATAATAGAATAAAAGTGAGTTTTTTAATTAAATAAAAATAAAAATTAATCTAAACTATTAGATGGAAATAAAATGGATGGTTGAGATGAAGTGGATTGTTCGTTAATTAGATAGTGTTCTATATAACTTTTCTCTAGAGGAGTTAGTTTGGCTTCTCACAACTAAATCGGCCGAAATTGACATCTCACAACAGCTGAACAAGAACTAACATTATCATAGAGAAGCAAATGATCATCGTAAAGAAAATGAAACATTAAAAGACACCACATAACAATTTACATTCCTTACTGCAGTATAAAAATACCCTTAGCCTATATACACGACAAGCATAAAAAACACGACTCGTGTATCATATCATACATCATAACCAGGATTTACTGTTTGTTGAACGTCACCATAACTTTCCAACTCTTCAATATCATCTGGACTTCCTAAGAACAATGGAAGTCTTTGATGCAACTTAACCGGCTGAATTGACAAAATTCGGTTCTTACCATCAGACCCTTTTCCGCCGGCTTGTTCAGCGAGAAAACTCAAAGGATTTGCCTCGTAAACGAGTCGAAGATGATCTCTAGGATTCATTGCCACTCCACCATACATCAAAGTTCTATGGAAATCAGCAACTAATGAGCAAATGTAACGGGCTGAGTACTTTTTAGGGTACTTTCCTTTGCCTTGTCTAACTGTGTCAATGTATTGCCTTAGACCCTCTGGCCAGTCAAAGTATCGGGCATCATTTACTGAATAGATTTGACCTGATGAAAGAAGCACATTAAATTTAGGGGCCTGCATTATATTTTTTAATCTGGTTTCTGGGTCTGTCTCTGTTTCTTCTCACAAACCCACATTTTGGTATTGAGACACTGGATAAACGAGACTCGCAAGACAAAAATACCAAATGACTTGGATACATGTGTCACATTAAGCTGCATTCAAATTTTCAATTCAACTGAATTTATAATACAGTTCAATGTCAATTATAGGGAATTATATAGTAACATATATAATTGCGAATTGACAACATTGTAAGAGGGTGTTTGAATGTTCGCTTTGGAAGTGATTATGCCATTAATGTGATGAATTATAAGCTATAGAAGATGGTTTTTGGATGTGCTTCTGTTAGTTTATGGACGTAAAAATAATAGTTGTGTGTTAGGATCGAACTCAAGATCACGGGATTGCACTCACTACAAAATATACGATTAATTAAATATAATTTATTTATTGATTTTACACGTAATTAGTTTAAATGATCGTAAGTGTTTTAATGAAATGACTAACGACTAAAACAAAAGACTAAAAGAGAAATTGGAGATCAATGGAATGATCTAGGACTCCTATGAGGAGGCCGGCTACTAGAGTTTGTGTTGGAGTAGGATTGCTTCAAGTTTGAAGCATTATCCTAATAGAACTCTAACCCTAATTTTACCCTATAAATACCAAAGGGTTTTTTAAGGAAAAAGAGACTTGGGAAAAAGCAAACAAAATCTATTCTCTTTGTTCTATGACATTCGGCTGAATAGTATTAGTTATACTATCCGAATTGATTTCTTGTTCAAGGTTTACGTAATTAACGAGCTAGTTCTTGGTTAACTTGGTAATGAGGCGTGTGTACAAAGACGGGATTCAATCTTCCTTTATATTGTTCTTGGAAGATTATTGATTCTTGTTTCTAGCTAGAATCAAAAGGTATGTAACCCTAATCTTGGTTAATTATTTTTGCATGTTTAATTGATCCTAATTGCTTCCCTATAATTTATATTTTGATGGTATAATATAAATTGTAGAATGTATAATTCTTCCATCAGTGCCTCTCGAGCCAAATTTTAACATGTTAATAATTACAATTATATGAATTTATGGTTTTTTATTTAATAATTAATCGAAAATTTTGTGTGTTCGAACATAAATTTTGTAAACCTGATTTATTGGTTGAAAAATTTTGTGTGTTTCGAAAATAAAAATATGTTTATGATCGAAAATTTTAAATATTAAAACCAAATAATCAATAATTTTACATGGATTAAATTGTCATGCATGTATAACTGGTTTTACGATCCTTGGTCTTGTTAATTATTGTAATAACAGGTAATTAAATTTATGGATCCATGGAAATCATGCATGTTTATCATGGATTCATAAAACTAATTTGGTTACTGAATTGTAGACCATTAATTTAGGTAGACAACTCTAAAATCGGGAGACTTATATTATTGATTGTGATTATAGGATAAGTAAAAACCTAGAATTTAATTAGGTTCATCAAATAAATGGAATGCATGTGGCTGATATGATTTATATAAATGCATATAAATGTTATTATTGTTTATAATTTATCTAAATTAATTTTAATACTTGTTTTTTTTATTAAAATATGTTGAATTGTTGTAAAACAAAAGGTACCTTTTCAAAAAAGAAATAATATGGACTAAATCCTAAAAAATTAAGAATTGTTTTGAAGATCAAATAGTTGATTGGTAATTTTTGCACTGAAATGGTATAAAAAAAAGGCTCCATCCATAAATGACAAACTGTGTGGGAAGTTTTTTACCACGAGTCCTGGTCAAACCCGACTATAAGAAGGAGGTTAGCTTCAAGCCTGACCAAATTCTCGGACTTGCTTTACGTCAAATTGGAGTTACCATACTACTGTCATAAAGTACAAAAAATTAACTTAAGTTGATTTGTCACCATGTCTCAATTACACAACCCAGAAACACTATAGTTGAAAGACTTAATGCAAAAGAACGGTGAGGGCGATAATTGAGACATTCTTTAATTGGTTCATCCAATGCCATCACCAAATAAGTTGTTATTTGATCTTGCACCATAAAAGAAGTTAATAAAAATTGTTTTATTTAAATGTATGCTATGGAGTTGTATGCTGCTTCTCCATACATAATTTTGATGTCACATATCAAAAAAGAATACCCTTAAAACTTAAAGTCTAATGCCTCAAATTAAAGGACACTTGAAATTAAATTAAGTCAAGTGAGCCTTGGACTATATCGTAATTGGGAAAGAAACCTACAATGATTGAGTGAGATCTCACATGCAAGTGTTTACGTTCTTTAGATTAGAAATGAACTTAATTGAGTTACTTAGTGAGATCTAGAAACTCAAGGCATTAAAGATGGGATGAAACATGTTTCAACGCAACTAGCTTTGGATGTAAATCCCCTAAATAAATCTAGAAATGAAAAATGTTGTCAATTAATTGTTCGACAAGTACAATATGAATACATTCCACACTTAGCAGAACAACTGAGTGATGGTTTATGTCAATAAATGGGTTTCAGTATTTCAAGGAGATACTATGGTTATAGTGTATATCACCTGGGTATATTTATTTTCCTTGAAAAATGGTAATTATCGAAAATACTAATGAATTTTTGAACTTTTTCTGTAGAAAATGCTCATTCCGACAATAACGCTTTAAGTCTGACGTTTTCACAACTTTCTTTGAACGAGAAAACATTGACTGAGCCCAAAAATTTCAATGAATGGCATCGTTCTCTAAAGAATTGTCTTTAGAGTAAGCTGATACTTAATGATTATTTGTATAAAGCCCTTTGTCCCTGATCAACCCCCTGAGACTGAAACAGCTAGAAGAAAAGGTCAGCATGGAAGCAGAAAAAAAGCACTCTGATGTGGCTTGATTATCTTGGAAAAATGTCACCTGCTCTGCAAAAGGCAGTTTGAAAATTATCCACACCCAAAACATGCTGGCAGAACTTCGAAAAATTTTGAGAAACCTCCTGCGTAGAGATCTACGATCTGGTAGAGTACTCTTATCATAGTTGCAAACAGGCCCCTGGTAAAATCTGTAAGTGAACTGTATTGGAGAATTAAAGGAGCTCATGGACCATTACATACACTTGGGAACCATAACGACAATGATATGGCAGTTAACTAATCAACAGTCCCTTACCAAGGATTTCTGTGATTTTGAAGAAACCTTCAATTAGCATTGCGTGGGAAAGACAGTGAGTGATTTACCACGCATTGCTCATCTGACTATGAAAAGGGTTTTTGAAGGACATGGTCACCCCTACTCCTCAAGTAATCTCAATACATAAAGAGTAGGGATAACAAGTCAAAACCGCAAGGAAACAAGCAAAAATGGAAGGGGTAAGGCTATTAAGAGACAAGCAAGTTGTGGCCTTCTCAACAAAGCCTAATCCCAAGAGAGAAAGGAAAAACCTAATAAGGACAAGCTTGTCACCACTGCACATACTGAGGGCATTGGAAGAGGGAACGCCCTCTTTAAATCTCGGGAAGATTTTGCGAGCAAATAAGAAGAAGTCTGAGCATAGTGCTGCAGTTCAGGTAATTTATTTGCAATTGAATTATCAATCTAACTCACAAATTAAATTCTTGGTAATGATACGGTATGCGGTATCATGATTGTATACGCTGCAGGGATTTAATGCTTTGAAAGGAAACTAACTATGGGGATCCATATCTGCATAGGGGCAATGTAGCACAAGCAGTTTGTTGACGCCATAGGAACGTTTTGATTAGTTTACCTTTCTGTTTAGTACTTAGAACTGAAATTAAACAATTGATATCTTTGCAACCTTCTATGTTTAGAGGTGTTTTCTTCCTTTTCATTGTTTGTTGGATCTGTGTTTTAAACATCTGTTTGCTAGTAATGAATTTCTGTTTCTTTAAATGGTGTATTCTAATTTAGTGCTATTTCTGTGAATGGTGTGGTTTTGAATTTGACATGAATCAAAATGTCACCAAGAAATAATAATTCTGTCTTTAGCATCAATAAGAAGAGAAAGTTAGACTTTGGATTCTCCTTATCTTTGCACTGTAGAACTGCCCATATTGGCAAGACTCCAGCTAAAAGCTTAAACGTGAAGGACTTTTGGAAAGTATCAATGAGGAATTCATGTTGATAAATGCAATCTTGTATTACTGGGAGATGACAAAGAAACCTTTTTAATAGCAAATTGAAAGAGCTACAGATCTACTTGGTCAAATTCATACTGATGTTGTGGACCACTTAGTCATGTGTCAAGGAAAGGTGCTAGCTACTCATATAACCTTTACGATTATTTCAGTCGTTATGGATATGATTATTTGCATAAAAACATAAACAAGAGTATTTGAAACAATTAAGGTTTTCAAGCAGAAGTAGAAATGCATACTAGGAAAAGAAGATTAATCTCTTCGATCCGATAGAGGTAGTGAATATTTAAGCCAAGAGTTTAAAGATTATCTAAGTGATGAACGGAATAGTTTCAGATCTTACTTCCCATAAACTCCACAACAAATGGGTTGTTCTGAAAGGAGAAATCGTACACTACTAGATTATGTACATCTATGTTTAATCTTACTACTCTAACCGTATCCTTTTGGGATTATGCCTAAGAATCTCTTGCGTATTCTAATATGTTCCCACTAAAAGGGTGATAAGACACCATATGAAATATGGCATGGCAAAGTGGCCGAATAAAGTCTTAGTTTAAAGGTTCTGGGGTGAGAGGCGTATGTGATACGTGCCTCAGCTGATAACTCAAACAGAGATCTGTCAAGTGTAATTTGAAGGATACCCTTAAGGAAACTAAATTGGGTTTCTAATTTTTTTACTATTCCACCTGAAAAACAAAGTAATTGTGCAAGGTATGGAAGATTTTCTTGAAAGAATCTCATATCTCAAGATTCAGTGGGAGAGATTGTGATCTGGAAGATGATCATATAGATACATTACCTTCTGAAAACACTAGCGAGATTCCAGTAGAGCCTGAAAGTCTGGGTCCTCCACCGGAATTAATTCCTGTCCGTAGGTCCGACAGGCCTAAAAATGCACCCAACCGTCCCTTTGTCTAAACATGGAGGTTGAGGATGATGAAGTAGGTATCTTGGAGAACCCTGCTAATTATCGAGCTGCTATATTACCCTGATAAGGTTTTATGGCAAGGTGCAATGGATGAGGAAATGAAATCCATGAAAGTCCAATAAAGTTCGGATTTGTATTAGACCGCCCTCCAAATGCCAAGGTATTAGAGTAACGTGGCTATACAAGAAGAATACTGACATGGATGGTAAAAGTACCACCAATAAAGCTCGTCTGGTGGCATAAAAGGCTGCACTCAAGCCAATGGGATTTACACGAGGAGACCTTTTCCTCCAGTAGCAGACATTAGAGCTATTAGGATTCTCATAAGTAGCCATAGCAGCATACTAATAGTAATGAGATTTGCAAATGTGATGTTAAAAACTGCCTTCTTGAATGGGTCGCTATTAGATGAGACATCTATATTGAGCAACCTGAAGGGTAAGTTGATCCAAAAATTTCCAAAAGTGTAATGCAAACTTCAAAGGGACCATTTTATGGTTTTGAAGCAAGCATCAGTCCAATGGAAATAAACGATTTTGAAGAAGAAATCAAAGGTTTGGATTTATTCAAATCGTGGATGACCATGTGGATAATCGCAAAAGCTAGTGGGAGTGATGGTAGTATTGTTCTTAATCCTATATGTCCGACGACATTTTGATTTATGGAAATAACAATTCCAAACTTAAGGAAAGTAGGACTATCTTGGAAAAAGTTTTTCTGTGAAGGATTTAGGAGAAGCTGCATACATTCCCTGGAATTAAGATATATAGAAGATAGATCTCAGCGGTTGATTGGACTAACCAAATGCTTCATCGATAAGAATAATGAAGAAATTTCAATATGCAAAACCTAAGAAAGGTTTTTAATTACCGAATGGAAGTCAAACATGATTAGATAATGAAATGTGTGCTTCATCAGATGAGAAAAAGCATACATGAAAAGGGTACCTTATGCTTCGGCGTAGATCTATCATTATGCTGTAAGGTGCACAAGGCCAGATGTGGCGTTTGCTCAAAAACTGGTCTCGGTATCAACAGATATCCGGGAAGCTCCCACTGGGTTGCTGTTAAACATATCTAAAGTATTCTGAGAATACGAAAGATATGTATTTAGTATAAGAGGCGGAAATCCAGATTACAGAACTGAAGTTACAGTTTCTGTGATGCGTCCTGCAATGCGATCAAGATGATACAAAGTCTCAGACGGGATATGTCTTGGTTGTCAATGAGTGAGCATAGACTGAAGAGCAAGAAGCAGACTACCATGCGATGCCATGCGACACAATCTGAGTACATGGCTGCGTCAGAAGCTGCAATGGAAGCATTTGGATTAGGAAGTTTGTTGATAGATCTTGAGTGATTCCTTCATTAAGTAAAAACCGTATTAAATATGTCTTGCGACAATTCTGCAGCATATCCATATTCGCCAATGAACCTGGAGTCATGAAAGGCCAGACATTTTCTGCGTAGATATCACTATGTTCGAGAACAAGTCGAGAGTGGTGAAATCAAGTTAATAAAAGTTCACACAGATAAAAACCTAGCTGATGCTTTTACTAAAGCAATACTAGAGGAAAATTTAGTGAACATGCCAATGAATTGGACTCGATTAGCTAGTAGTTACATGCAATCTGTGATTAGTTTTGGATAAAGGATGTGTAAACATTATTATTTGATAAAAATTAAATGATCGTTGTGGTTAATTTTGTTATTTAATTTATGTAATTCTATTTGTACATGTATTTAAATCCATGAATCTTAAATTATTCTAATGTCCGTTGTCATTAATAATATGTAATATTATTAAAATCAAGACAAATTTAAATGTTGGTCGGTATACTTGAAAGTATATTTAAGTGATTACATACCAATTTTAAATGATATTGAATGAATTGAATATGAGGAACATTATCCCAACTTGTGATTGTACTTTATGGATCATAGTCATTAAGTAAAGCATAAATAGTTATCCTCTGAACTTTGAGATACCAGGAAACTGTCATGGATCTAGTAGCATTTCTGTAAGGTAAGAAAAATTTAAACCATAACGTAACTGTAGCTATAACATGTTTTTCAGAATGTTTGCAAAATTCAAAGTTTTGCTTGAGTCAATAAAGAATTTGTTTCTTCAAATTCTTTTGAAGTTTAGATACAAGCTGGGCCCCTCGTGGCTTGGTAAGATGTATGTGTGGCCACACCCAAGATTTTCTCGAATACTTCAAGATTTGGTACTCTTGCTCAATCGGAATAAAACGAGAAACAAATCGTTAATTAAAATGACTTGAGATCCCATACCTTATTAACAATTGTATTAGGAACAAAAGGATAATAAATAAATGATTAATCATTAAAAGGTTTTTCCAGGAACCTACTTGAGATCGAACTAGAGGCATCGGTCGTTAACTAACTCTAACCGATGTGATCAACTATTTTAAATTTGTCCAAGTGGACTGATATTATGGACGTAAAAAATTATATTGATTGTTTAGGATCGAACTCAAGATCACGGGATTGCACTCACTACAAGTTAACGATTAATAAATATAATTTATTTATTGATTTTACACGTAAATAGTTAATGATCGTTAAGTGTTTAATGGAAATGACTAACGACTAAACAAGAAGGACTAAAAGAGAAATTGGAGATCAATGGAATGATCTAGGACTCCTATGAGGAGGCCGGCTACTAGATGTTGTGTTGGGAGTAGGATTGCTTCAAGTTTTAAAGCATTATCCTAATAGAACTCTAACCCTAATTTTACCCTATAAATACCAAAGGGTTTTTTAAGGAAAAAGAGACTTGGGAAAAAGCAAACAAAATCTATTCTCTTTGTTCTATGACATTCGGCTGAATAGTATTAGCTATACTATCCGAATTGATTTCTTGTTCAAGGTTTACGTAATCAACGAGCTAGTTCTTGGTTAACTTGGTAATAAAGCGTGTGTACAAAGAACGGTGGGGAAAAAAATTCAATCTCCTTTTAGATGTTCATTAAGGAGTTTATTGATTCTTGTTCTTGCTAGAATCAAAAGGTATGTACCCTAAACTTGGGTTAATATTTTTGCATGTTAATTGATCCTAATTGCTTCCGCTATATTTATATTTTGATGGTATAATTATAAATTGTTATGAATGTATAATTCCATCAGTGGAGGCTGTATGAAGTTGTTATAATTAGTAATAAAATGTTTGGTTAGCAAATTATGATAATTTGGAGTGCTTTTATTCAAAAATATATATATGTCAGAACATTGCATTTTGTTGGAAGCAAAATGAATTACCTCGAGGAGGGATTTTAATGTTTGGATGTGTCAGAACAAAGTCTCCAGTTGTATGATCAAGAGTGAACGCATGTGCACCAGAACCAAAGCTTACACACATCATGGTGGCTGATGAATAAAGAACATAACCGGCTGCAACAAGTTTACTACCACTTTGTAATGAGTTTAGCAATGCCTTCTCTTCAACTGGATGAGTATCGAGTTCAATCAAACGATTATAGATCCCAAAAATGGTTCCGGTAGGGATAGAAGCATCAATATTACGAGAACCATCTAAAGGATCTGTAACCACTACAAATGGAGCATTATCAGTTATCCAAACGGGAGCATCGTCTTCTTCTGAAGCCATAACAGCAACTTTTCCAGAGTTTTTCAAGCAAGACAAGATTATTTCATTCTGGGAATATACATACAATCAAAATGTTAGTCAAATAACCCAATTTTGTTGATTATTTCTGATAAAAAGTAAGGGAAACGTATCATCCTTTTGAAAAAATCAAGTGATTAAACCCAGACCAATTAGTCAATGTCTTATTTTGTGCTTAATTAAGGCATCATACACTTCGTTACATAAAACTAATCAATTTTTCTGTAATAACCTATAAAAATTGGAGATTTCTTCTTAGAATCATTCAAAGCTAAACGTACCCGTTTAGCCATAATCACATTCCCTAACAACGTAGACAACGCTAATCTCTCTCTCTCTCTTTTTTTAAAGCACAGACAACACGAATAATCCACTATAGTTAAATTAAGAATGGTCTCACGATTAAAAATCATCACATGTATACAAAACTAAAACTGCCTACGGCCTACCACTGTACCAAAATCCAGTTTTCAGATTTTGAGGTCAAGTGATCAATCAACTAGAACCACAAAGTTCAATACTATAAAGGTGTCTGGCATTACTTATATAGACTGCTTATTGTGTAATACTGAGCACCCTAATTCAATACAAAGAAGAACATCACAGATGACTTTGACTTTTGGGGGTCAAAAGGGCGATCTTCTAACTTCAAAATTAACCACAAAACAAGAAGGATAAGGATAAGGAACCCCATCAAAGTTACTAGGCTTGGCCTTTCCATCGTTACACACGCACGAAAAGATAACATATTTGTCTTTAAGAGTCATTATTTGATATCGAATAATCAGAATCATATAATCAGTTGTAACAAACCAGCTTAGTATATAACATTTCCATGTGCTTCTATTACTTGAACTTGTGATAATTATAAAATCAAGGGAAATGTTTAAACATATGGTTCATGCTCACAGTTTATCTAATTACTTGTGCGTAAGATAAGCACATTAGACAGGTGTCTGACACCGATTATTCAAATAGCTTATTACAACATGTACATATAGTTTCATAAACAGAGGCGGAGACACGAGGGGGGCAGGGTCGGCACGTGCCCCTTTAGCCAAAAAAATTGTAGTGTAAATTTTTTAATATATCAGGCTATTTTGTAATGTGCCCCTAACGAGCCAATTTATAGTGTAGTTTCTAAAAAAAATTAAAGTTTGCCCCCTCGACCATAACTTTCTGGCTCCGCCCCTATTCATAAACATTCCCAAACACTTTATCAAAAGGTAAACTGTGGAGGTGTTTGGGATTGCATATTCTAAAGTGCTACATTTTCCTAAAACTGCTTAATACCAAGTACCAGCCTCCTTATCTTTATGTGCTTATTTCAGTGTAAAATAACGAAATAAGCGGTTCATTTGCCAAACACTTAAAACTGCTTATGTGCTTAAATTTAGCAAATTAACACTGCAATTACCCTTAAATAAAGCTAAAAAAAATTTAGCATATACTTACAGAAACTATGTCAAGTGGTTTCGGCTTATCTCTACCCGCAGCAACACCTTCGCCATCACCCGAGCTTTTTCCAAGGCTAGAATTAACAGGAGAAGCAACAAGAGCAGCTATCTTCTTAAAAGCATACTCCAAATGAGTCAACAAAACCATTAACTCATCACCCACATCTTCCCCACCTTTGCCAACATACTCATTAACAGTAAGGAACATGTCACTACTAGTGTTGTTGTTGGTGTCCATGTTTGAACTAACCTTAAGTTTATGAAAAGTGGAAGAAGAAGACATGTTTGTAGTTGTGTTAGTACGATGGTTTTTGAAAAGTTGGGGTCGGAAGTGAAGTGGGTTTGTCGGGAAATTAAGGATTGTGTTTGTGATGGTGTGTGATTGCATTCTATGGCTGTGGGGGTAGTGTTGGGTTTCAAGTGAAAAGGTAACCATTTTGAGGTTGCTTCCATCTAGAATGTCGTCAGAATCAATTTTATCTTTTACACTAATTTAATGCAAAAATATTTAAATACTTATACAAATTTTTCTCTAATCTTAGCACTAAACTTGTCACTAGTTTAATGCAATGAATAATAAAACATAAAGTATAATAATACAACACTATCCATTACACTAAACACATTCTCTTTATCCGTGATATTGATATGGGAAAATTCCCAAAATAGACCGGTCGCCTAAAGTGTTTACCCTTTCTAGACCTCAAAAAGTAAACTTCCTAAAATAGACCAGTCGTCTGGTCTCTTAAGTCGCCTAAAAAACTTTTCACTTTTTGTGTAAGTTACTTTTCAGACATGTTTTTAGGAGACCTACTTTTTTAGGCAACTTTAGGAAAAAAGTGACTTACATGTCTGAAAAGTAACTTACACAAAAAGTGAAAAGTTTTTTAGGCGACTTAAGAGACCAGGCGACTGGTCTATTTTGGGAAGTTTACTTTTTAAGGTCTAGAAAGGGTAAACACTTTAGGCGACCAGTCTATTTTGAGAATTTTCCCTATTGATATTAGGTTTGGTGAAGACCCGAGGCAGCAGAAAAAAAGGGCATCATATTTTAGGTCTAAGAGCATTGGGTATAACAACGAGCTCCCCCACCGAATCCTATGTGGTAGTCCATTCGGCGTCGGCGAACCCACACCATGACACCGCCCTCACCCGCTGAATGAGTCTCCGTCGAGTAGACAACGTGAATCATGACAAAAAAAATTATACCGTTTGAATCAAACGGTTATTTTTTTTATAAAAATTTCAAAATTTATCCCCTCTTTTTTACACTATATATATCTTATATTATACAATTTCAATTTCAAAACAAATTAACTTCCTATATCTTAACACACAAACAAAAAAATGTCTCAAGCTCCAAATGATGGGGTTTATACTTCTCTTCTCAATATGTTTACCCGCAACACTCGTCTTCCTCGAACCCGTCTACACTATCGTCGCAAAACTCAATTTCTTCCTTGCAACCGTATCCTCCTTTTGGTACGCAATATAATATGTCCCAGATGACACCCGAACAAATTTATCAACAACCACTTTCGTATCATCAAAACCAACAACTCAACAACCAATTTTAAAATCTCCAATATCAAAGAAATGCGCCACCACAATTCTTTCAATCACAACAATCACAACCACAATTCTTTCAACCACAACAATCACAATCATAATCATTTGAATCTCAACAATCACAACAAACACAACCACAATTCAACAAACCACAACCGCCACCAAAAGAAACCCGAAAACAATGACGTAAAGGAAAACGTGTCGCGAAACCTTCAAAAAAAATCCACCACACCAACGGTGGATTTGGACGCAGACGAGGAAGAACCAATACAGACGGTGCAACGTTGGACACGCGAGGAAGAAAAGTTGCTATGCGATATTTGGGCCGAAGTTTCCAAGAACAAGATCAGATCCGACTGAACCGAAGAGTCGTTTTGATGGCAGATTACAGACGATTTCAACCAAGCTACACAACAAGGTCTTCGTAATAAGGATATGATCACGGGGAAATGGGCTAGGGTAAACGGTGATTGCCAAAAGTTCAACACTATTTACAAACATTTACAATGTAAAAACATGGAAAATGAGGTTGGTCATGTCGAAACTGCAAAGCTCAATTTAATAGTTAACTTTAAACCAAATATAATCAAACCAAGAGGAAAGTTCAATATAGATAATAATTATCTAAAAGGCCCAATGAACTAATCATGACCATCTATTTTATTCAAAATTAAAAAAATTACTTTTTTTTTTTAAAATAACATATCTTTCAAACGATAAACCGCTAAGCGAAAACAATCATACCATTACGACGATAATTAATTCATCTTTCTATAGAGGGGCACTTTCTATATACTTACGACAAACTTTTGTTCGACTTGTTTTTCCAGTTACATCTAGAAAAATCACATGTGATTTGTTATTTCAAAATCACATGTCAAATGTGATTTAAACATACAAATCAAATGTAATTTTTCCAGACGCAAATTTTAAAACTAAAACAAAACTCGAAAAACAAAAGTGCGTCAAAAGTATATCGAAGTGCCCGTATACTGAAAGATAAAAAAAACTCGTCGCGATGGTGTATTTTTTGTAGCTCGACGGTTACCATTTGCAGGATATTTTATTTTTAAAAAAAAGTAAAAAATAATATATTTTTATGAAAAAATAAGTAGCTAAAATTGATTCATTTAGTATTAAAATAATTTTGAGTTTACATTGATCTAATCTCATCAAACCAATTACCAATCTAAAATGCGGATGCCCCCCAAAGAAAATTGAACCAGATTTAAAAACTAACCAAACTAAATCTAAACGGTTGTTGCATCTTCAAATCAAATGAAAAATATATTTCGGGAACAACAGATCACATATTGATAAAATTGAATCAACCTGTTGTGTTAAACAATTGCCGAATACAAGCCCAACAACTAATAAAAAATTCCAATCCAGACAATTAATTAATTGTCGTGTAGTAATCAACAAGTATTTTGAGACCGCGCTTTGTTGCGGTGCGTTTTGTATACGATACTTAACATTTAGGTAAAAGAAATTATGAATACAATAACAGAAACCAAATGAAACAAACAAATTTTTGTTTATAGTTTACATAAATGGAATAGTTCATCAAAAACTTTATCCACTACAGTAGTTGCACCAAGGAGTATTATCTACAGGAAACTTCAACAGGATGTTACAAAAGAAAACTGGTTTACTAAGTTTGGGATCATCACTCTTGGACATGGCCGTCTTTAGGGGAGTGCAAGAGGTGCCATTGCACTAGGCCACTGCTTGACGAGGGTCACAAAATTTCATGCACTTGTATTATATATATACACAATATGATGCTAGAGTTAAATTTGTTCATGCACTACCGATGCATATGTATTTTGTGTGTGTGTTCAAGGGTCTCTTTGTGGTGATGGCACGGGACCACCGAAATCCATGAGACGGCCCTGCTCTTGGATGATGTAAACTGCTACGAATCATAGTCTCACGATATAATGTCCGCTGTATCCAACCTTGATACATACTTATCTAGTACTTTAAGGTATCCCCTTAATGTATTGCATCCCGAATATTGCGTTCTGGTTAAATTTAAACAAAAATACAGAGTCAGATTCTATACTAAAGCCATAACGATTAAAGTTTAGTAACACTATAAATGAACTAAAGAAACATATGTTAAGTAATGAGTCTTTAAGGAGTGAAATGAAGAAGAACCTATATCTTCACTACTTTCTTGCAAACTATAAGGTAATCCATGCAACCTTTCCAATCTCGATACTTCTACAAGATAACTAAGGCTGCATTGTGACGACGTGCATTTCTAAAATTAAACTTTGATATTGATGAAAGTTCACTTGAAAGAATACTAGACTCACCTGGAGCACGAAATACAACAACTTTTTTTGTTTCCTCTTCTTAAAAGAATGTGCCCGGAAAGCAGTTTATATACGCGAAGCAGTTTGAGTTGCATTCCTCACAGCGGCTATAGCGCCATGAGCAACCGTTTATTACTTCCTGCATTCAAGATAACAAAAAATGATTGAATAAAAAAATTATTAATCTGATAACTTTATTATAACAATTAAAAAAAAACTTTTCTGTAAGAAATGAACATTACACGTTCAGAGATTTCGGTCGCTTCAGCAAACTGTCCAGTTAGTTTCCATCTTGCAACAGTGACAAATGAGGCGCCGAACTCCAAATGAGGCTATTCTAATCTCGATACTTCTATTGGACCTCCATGAATTCTCGTGCCCATGATATACGTTTTTCAGGGCAACTCCCTGGACCGAAACATCTGCAAGGTTTACCAAGCATACCAATCAGCAAAGATTTGTAGCGGGATGACTTAAGTATGAACAAAAGGACTAATAATGTAATTAGCAAAATGGGGAGAGATTAAGGCATATGCTTCTAGATAGCATGGCGTGTAAAGAAAACGACTAATAATGTAATGGATAAGGATGAGTCAAATTTAAAGTCACCTTTGATTTTGCAAATTTATTACTAATAGCAAAATGTGGATGTCAAAGATCCCCTACATACAAATATTTGTAATAGAACATATCATAACTGATTTACCCCTAATAATAAGTCCCTCGAATGCATCTAAACTGTAATGATAAGAGTGAAACCAATTCTCAAAATTTCATATTACTCACCATTCTTGCCTCCTCACTCCTAATGAATGAGTTAAGCGCCTCTAGAATGACTGAGCTTATTTGCTTAATATCGGTTATACATGTGAGAAAATAAGCCAACTGATCTTTTAAAAATCTTATTATGATGTTTCATAAACTAAGGTATAAGCTGTTTAGGACAAAGTGTTGCATGTCTTCAAAAAACATATTCTTTTGTGTTATATCATTTTCAATAAGAAAGATGGATATCAGGATATGGACCTCATTCCGTATCTGTACACTGATCGATGGATATTCCTGTGCGTGTTTCTTGATGGTTTTTCTTAAGGAAGTCTCTTTCTCTTTAAGAGTTTTAGGGCGGACGTCGTATACACGTTGTATATATTCGCAAGTGGAGGTTTATCTTCACGCTCTCTAGTTTGGATTGCTTGTGAGATAAATAAGTTAAATGAATGCAAGTAAAATTTATCTAAAAGACGCCCATGTTTGACTTTTGAGCATATAAACATTAGAGTTCATGAAATTAAAAAACAAAAGAATGTGTGCAAAATTGATTCTTATTAACTTAATGTTTTTGGTTTTTGAGAATTTAGAGCTACTGCTCATTATTTGATCAAAATAACTTCAATCATAAGAAGCATGTTCATAAAGAAGCACATCCATAAAGAAGTAGTTCAAAAAGAAGCACCACCCTAAACATGTTGCATAAAGAAGCACAACCACACAAATCAAATAATTACACATAATCATGACGATTGTCCATTAACACGAACTTTAGTTTTGATTTGTGAACTTGTATCAGAAAATTGTAGGATGATACAATGTTCTGTGTATATTGATTATGAAACCATACAAAGTGTCGAGTATAAATACAAGTAATACAAAGATAACCCTAAGCCCAACATGGGCCGAGCCTACAAACATAAGCCTGCTAACAATAGCATCACATATTTGAAAGCATTATCCTCTTCCCTTGAGTGCTCAAACAAAAATAATAAATTCTTCGTGTGTTGTATTCTAGCGGGCATCGTGAATTTTACCCATGAAAAGTTTGAAGATTATGGCTTATGGAAGAAACACAAATAGGTCATTTATACTTGCTAATGAGTAATGACTACGTATCTAACTCATCTAGATACATGGATAGTTTTTTTTAACATCCACTTTGATGACAAATGAATGTACTCGTATTAATGATAAGAAAAGAAAGAGTAGCCAAAAAGTATGACAGCAATTACTTAAGTTGCTTGGGATTTAAGTTATTAGTTTTAAATACTACAATTGAAACCATCTGGGCTAGCTCAGATGGCCACCAAGGATAACCTTAGAAATGTTGTTACCACATGCGAGAGGTCTCAAGTTCGAGCCTCATCGTGGGGGTTTTCCTTCAGGAGCAAAAAAGGAGTGGGGTTTATCCCCTAAGGTGAAGATTCGAGTCTTGCATACTGCCCAATTGGATGTCACTGTGAGCTCGAATTACTAACAACTAACTTGTCGTTCTAAAAAAAGATGAACTAAATCAAATGGAGTTCATGTATTATTTATTAGTGAATTTATGACAACACTTATAACAAAAATTCAAACTTTAGAAGTATATAAAAACTTGAAGTTATTAAGACTCAACATTTAATAATGGGGACTCAATCTTTTATAATATAAGATTTTAGAATGATGCTTACAAACAACACTTAACTTTTTAATTAATAGATAACTCATATCAACTTTTTGTTATCTAGCTAACACACTCAAAAACACTCTTATCGGTAATTTTTATCTAACTTACACTTTTTAGATCCACCATACCTAATTAAAACACAAACTCACCACAAGAACCAGTTAAAAACAAAATAAAAAATCAAAGAAACACAACCGACACCTCGTTGGTTAACCAATGAAGATATCAACGCAAACCAACTAACTTATGTCGCGGTGCAGTAACTTGAAACCAATGAGGTGCCATGTTGGATTAACGTGCACAGTGCGTTACTACACCGTGTGGTCTTATTGATGAAAGCTAAACTACGTGTAACCGATGTAATCCTGACATGTGAAATTCAACATAAAAAAAAAATAAAAAAAAAAAAAAGATAATCCTGACATGTGAAATTTCAACATAGTAAATTTTTATGTCCCGCTTGACCCGTTTTAATAGCAACGCCCAAAAGTTTAAATCGGCATAGATGCTCATATATGTGAAACTAAGTGAGTTGCACCTAAAATTTAGCCATAAAGTTGTTGAATTTAATTATTGAATATAGATTTCTGCTTAAGAATTTAAAACTTCAACTGCCTTTGAGTTTTGTTTTCAATTTAATTATAGGGAAATTTGAGTAATGCATTAAAAAATTCTCCAAATATGAAGAATGTGTTAGTCGTATCTTATTTGTATGGGTTAGGGCCTAATTGTATATTTAGTTAGGCTAAACGTAATGGGACGACCTTTTGCGGTCGGTCGTCCCATGTGGCAATAAAAGGGACCTGGTCACCCCACTACGCCGACCGAAGCAAGACATGGTCACCCCCAACCTTTGCAAAGTTAGGGTCTTCTGCACGACCTTACAATTGGAGGAAGATTTCGTATTAAAAAAAGTTAACTCTTTCTTTTATATTTTTATTTAAAAAAAAAATAAACAATCCCCCCATTCACTATAAAATCTCACTTTTATACCATTTTTATCACAACACACAAACATTTATACACTTTCATTAACTTTTTAAATGGCTTTGTTCGATACCACATAAAAAACGAACGATGAAATCCAAGCTTTGGTTCAAAAACAAATTTGACGAAGATATGGTTCATCAGAAAGCGATTCCTGGATTTAGCCTTGCAATTTTGATAATGCATGCACAACTAAAGAAGATCTTAGAAAAGCATACGAGAAATGTAATCACATTCCACAAGAGAGCCGTGCTTTGATCGACACTTTCTTAAAAAAGAAGTTCTGATAAATAATTACGAGCAAAATCTTTCTATTGACAAAAGCAGGCAAAACTAGAAAAAATAAATTGAATGCTAAGTTAGCTTGGATACGATGGAAAAATAACAACCACCGCTCAGAAAACCCATATAGGTGGTTCGTCATCACAGACACATGAGATTGGTGATGTATACCTTACTGCGGGAAGAGTTACATCAACTACATCTAGATGAATAAGCCTAGAGAAACACTAAATACAAACAATGATGAAACGGCACCGGGAGGAGAAGATTAGGCAAAAACAAAGCCGATTATGAAAGAATACTTTAAGGAATTTTTGGGAGATGAGAAATTGATTCAAGATTACGAGTCATCAATTCATAAACTAAAACTATTTTAGTGTAAATTTTGTTTATAATTTAATGTTATTAAATAAAGTATGATATTTTTTTAAATTACGTTATTATATTTTTAAATTTTGAATTCCAACAGCTAGTTTTTCGTTATAAATACCCCCACCATCTCCTCATTATATCACACAACTTCTTATCCAACTATCCAGATGGATTCCAATTTCACTAACGAAAATGATCCATGGGAATACAGTCTTGATATAGACGATTCTGATCTCCATTTAACACCTGTTATGCGTTCGTCTATGTAGCTGCACATGTTGAAACCACTCCAAGACACCCCAAATCCATTTACCATAATACCACGGTCCTGGCAGTTTTCAGCTCTCTAATAGCATATGTGGAACCATCTTCCTCAAACCCCAACTCAGTTAGGATAATACCACGGTCCTTGCGGAGTCTTGTTAGCGAGCCAAGCTGCTTAAAGAAAATTATTTATTTCTTGATAATCGGATGGGACTTTATGTCGACACAATAATATAATGCAGCAAGTTGTGAGGTGTAGGTGAGGAAGTTGATTTTAATAGTGGGAGCGTGGGGTTAGCGTCACTAACAATGGGAACGCTTTTGGTGGCACTGTAACTGTATTTGGGAGACATCGACACCTTCTTAAAAGTGAAAACTTGAACAAATTGTTGCAATAGTGAGTGCTAGTCTCAGAATGCTCTGGAGTTTAAACGTTGCTCTAAAGTTCTATCGGGTACATACCTGGAACATACACTACAAAGACCTGTATGTGAATTATATATGAAATGAAATTACATAGGAGCAACTATGAACTTGCCAATGTCCTATTTTTACTCCTAAACCATCAAAATCATTCCCTTAACCTACAAAAAAGAAATGTGTTGAGGTTTTTTCGTAGGAAACGTTATTCAATAGCTTACATTATGTTATTGTCAATTCCGTAATGTAATTTTCAATTTCGTAATGTAATTTTCAATTCCATAATGTAATTTTCAATTCCGTAATGTAATTTTCAAATTTGAAATCATACAACTACTATTCCAACGGATACTATTCGAACTATATGTTTTAAAACGTATATGTGTTGTATTTTTAAATTCCGTCAAGTTTATGTTTTTTATTTCCATAATTTTTTTCTGTCTTTTCTTCCGTGTATTTTTATTTCCGTATTTTAATTTGTAAAATGTTTAATTATTAATGTAATGTTTTTAAAAAAAATTGTTCGTCGTCCTCTGCGGTCACCACTACATGTGTTTGGTCACTGTGTGGTCTAAGAGAGAGAAAGTTGAGTTGGCGCTGACGTGGCGGTGTCCTCTACGGTCACCACTACATTCAGTCTTAGTGCTTTTCATAATATCTATCTATCTATATATTATAAAAGATTTAGTCCTTTTAATTAATGTGAAGTCTTAATGATTTATAAATGACTTTGAGATAAAAAAAACTCAATCATGTGAAACGTACTCAACTATAATTGTTAGTGTAATGCTACAAATTAAAAGAGCTTTAATGACACTAAACAATGACCAAAACCCTTTCAGCTATCTACGGTTTGAAAGAATAACTCACCAAAACTCTTTCGGGTCTCCATGCCACATACAGAGCTCCTTTCATCTCCCCACCATTAAATGCGTCAAGTCATTAACCATGTACATTGAATCCTATAAATAACACATTTGCATGATATTCACTGGCCACACTTTCCAATACATGCAAGCCAAAACATCCCAAGATTGTCACATGATGTCACTATCTTTGATCTCCAACTATCTTTGATCTATGCAAAAATGGAGGGTGGCGGAGGTTGATGGTTGCGATAATGTTCGTGGGGTTAGCGGGTTTGTGGTACGGCAATAGTAACATGTTGCGGTGTGGTGGCGGTGGTGGTTATGATGTCCCGGTGTCGGTTTCTTTGTATAAAACATATTGCGTGATATTCATATGGTTGTATGAAAAATATTTTAATTATAGTGTATTGATTTGAGTTTGAAGGTATGTATGTTTAGATAATTATGTATGTTATTACTATATTACACATTTGTAGACAAATCCAATGTCGTTTTAACAGTGGCCACATTGCTATAGTAATGGGCTCCCATTTTGGGCCAGTCCGATTTTGGTTTTTTTTTTATTATTTTGTTTTTGTTTTTTTTTTAAATTTGTATGCACAAAGTAGGAGGAAAAAAAATATTACAAAAGTTCTGATTTATTCAGATAAAAAAAATACCCGCGGAAACATCTTCGATACCTAATAACTTTAAAATAATCGATATGGTCACAAATGTACAACCCATTATATTAAAAAAAAACCCATAAGCAAAAAAAACAACACTTTAAAAACAGAGCCCAACACATACGCATATAAAAAAAATAATTACTAAATACACATTTGTCGACAAACTAGCCTAAAATTCGCATAAATTGGCCCAAAATCTGGGCCCCAAAGTAAAAAAAACATACAAAACAGGTTCCCTTCAACTTTAACTATTTACGATTTGTCTACACAAAAAATCCCGTAAAAAAATTAACAAAAAAACACGTCAAGTTTTTATTATTTCACTCACCGACTTTTTTACATTCATCGTTTCCCACAAAAAAAATAATCGAGTTAATACCGTACCAAAAACAGAGAAGTATATCGCGGGAAAAGAATTAACACTCCCAACGAAAAAAACAATAAAAAATTCCCCTAATCGTACAAAACAAAAGAAAATATCCGGGAAAAAATCTAAGAGCCAACTAAAAAACCAACAAAATACCACAAATATCTGCCAAAGTAAAAAAAACAACATACACAAACGAAACAAAGGTAACCCTCTACCTATTAACTACACTATTCTCACGTATTTCCATACACCAGCCACAACCATCCCCGTGAAAAAAATTTACAAAACCGTCTCCCAAAAAAAAAGAAAATAAATTCGGAGAAAAAGAATTAGCTCCGTCCGCGCAACCGTCCCAAAAAAAGAAAATATTCGGGAAAAAATTAGCCCGTCCCAACGCAATTTTTTTTCCCCCGAATCATACAAAAAAAAAATATTAAAAATTAGCCCCGCCATAACGCATCGCTAAAAAAAAACCCCCGAAACGTAAAAAAAAAACTATTCGGGAAAAAATTAGTCCCGCCGCAACGCGCGGGTTCTTTTGCTTGTTATTGACTATAACATGCATTAAGTGTACATACATGATTTGTACATGCAACAAAGTTGCTGCTCAAGTTCCATGGAGTTATCTGTATTTTCAAGCGTTACCTCAAGCATGTATTAATGGCAATAATACAACAAATTCTTTCTTATTCTGGTGTGTATAATCTTTAATGCACATGTCAGAAATGTAATAGTTTATTTTCAATTCAACCGACAGATCTATACAGATAAAGAAAGGTTGCACACAAGGGGTTTGCTAGAAGTGTAAGTTTCTCTAAATCTTTGAATTGTTTCTCTTTTTAAAAGAATCTTTTTATGCAAAACCTTCGGAGGATGGGGGGTCATTTTAAATCAAAGGTTGATCGTTTGCTCACTGAATTCTCACTTGAGGCTGTCACTGGAAGTGTAAAGAAATGCATAAATTCAAAAAATAAAGAAATTGTTACTGATGTTTCTCCCGATAGGATGGATCTCAGTATTGAATCATTGCCAAAGAAATTGACACAATGCAGGATCTGCCATGATGATGACGAGGACTCAAACATGGAGGCACCATGTTCGTGTCGTGGCAACTTAAAGGTTGCTTTTTTACCCGTAGTTCGTGAAATTAATTTCCCTTGGTAAAAATCTCAAGAAATGAAATGAGTTACAATGTATTCTTTTGTAAAGGTTTCATCTATTAGACCAGAAGGTCACGAGTTGAATTATGGACTCATACAAATTATGATCTTTGTCAAGGAAAAAACAAAAATGTATTGCAAGTTTTAGATGTGTATAAAACTTTGTTAAACATGTTAGAATGGACACTCTCGATGATAAAACATTAAGCTAGGTGTTACCTTGGCCTACATATTTTTCACACGTGCAATAAGTAAAACAAGCCTTTTTGCTTTATTGTCATTCAATATATAGGTTTGGATAGGAGTCACGCGAGCACATGATTCATTGTATTTTGTGTGCGGGTACAAATCTTAACTATCTGTTTGACATTATTAGTGGTGGCCATGAAAGTTGTTTGTTATTATGTTAGCTTACGTGTTTTGAAACTTTTAGCAAGCAAAACGGACCATTTTTACTCATATCATTTGAGTAAAAATCCAATGATGTGCATCAACGGATAAAAAAACGTTGATGTGGATCGCATGCTCTGACTATTACTTTTGTTATGATAAAATTTGTGCAACTCTTTCTTATCTAATTGTTGTTATTATAAAGTTTGTACATTTCTTATCTAATTGTTGTTGGCATAGCATTCATGTAAGGCAATAACATCATGCAAACATATGTAATCGCAAGAAACACCTCTGATGTGCTCTCGACTAAGGGAATTAAGGAAGTGATTTGCATACATGATATACAGGCAAATCAAGATGTAAAAAAGTAGACTATCTAAGTCATGAACAATGTGTATCAATAAAGAAAAATATGCTAATCAAATTCCCCTTAATATGTAGTTGTGTTTAAGTTCCATTCTATTTAACAAGTTTGAGTCCCACGTAGAAACATTTTTACAATAAACATTAGTGAGTGTAAAACCAACATAGCAAGAAGATGGATGTTAACTTCGTCATCATCACAAATTGTTGTTATTTTTAACTGATGTATTATTTTATAGAGCAATGCTAGATCCACTCCCAACTCACATAAAAACTTCCACATGCACATGTGGCATGTAACTTGGACCAATCACATTCTATCAAATTTTCTCTTTCTTTTTTCACTACCTATATTTGTTTGACACATATGGGTGTGGAATTTGTATGTGTAAAATGGGTGTGGATCTAGCACTTCTCTATTTTGTATTCTGGTTAGTAGACTTTGTGGCTTTGATGTCCAATATTCACAACTTGCAATGGTCCAAGTTAGTAAACATCTTGAATTTTCTATTATCATTTGAACAATTTTATATTATGTGCAATCTAACACTCTCTCCTAGCTAATTGGTTGTGCTGTTTGATCACATTTGAGACAATTCAGAGAAAAATGTTGGCCTACACAAACGCTCTTCAGCAGACCAATAAAATCACTAACCGAAGAACCAACATTGTATAATGACGTGCAAGTGTGCAACGTGCAAACGCGTCTTGGCATGGTCCGCAAAAGTAGAATGATCTAAGTTGAATCTACATCTACCAATTAATAATTATCTCGACTAATGTTTGAAAGAAATTGGAGAGATGTAAAACCCATATAGAACGTGTATGTTTTTAGTGACAACTTAAAAAACTCAGTACATGTGCATTGATCAGTCAATATGGCTTAAACTTAACTGGCTATATTAGATACGGGTTAACTAACTTATTTTATTACTATCTGGCTAAGAAGTACGTGCACGTTTTAATCAGAATGCACATCCCTCCTGATTTATACTTCAATGATTTACGCTTAACATTACGTAAGGAACAATTTTATACAAATTGTGTGCATCGTACGCGTCTGAATGCCTCGTGTAGTGTATATAATATACGTTACCCCTTTTAATGAGATATAGAATCTACGACTCTTACATGGTATCGAGCTAGATCCCTTACAAACCCAAAAAAAATTCGTTCATTGACAGCTACGACTTCCCCTTAGTCATGCTGCTTTTTTCTTTACTTTTTGATTCCCGTAGTCGAGTGTTATTGTGGTGTTGAATTCTTAGCCCGGGTTTATTTGTACGTTTTTGTTGCTTGTTCAGCTCTTATGGTGGTTGATTCTTATGCCGTGGGAATTTTTCTTTTGTTCTCAATTACTAAGTTTTGTTGCTTGGTTGCATTTTGATCCTTAGTTATTGGATGATGCTATATTTTTATTGGTTGCTACTGTGTCATTCGTTTGTTATGGATTGCTTTTGTTTGCAAAAAGTTATTTGATTTGTTATTGTTCTATTAGCCAAAGCTATTACACATTGAAAAAAGTATCGGTCACTCCTAAGTATGTAAAACGTAACTCGTAGATAATATTTGAAACTTATGTAAGCTAACCGGGCCAAGCCCATGGAAAGCTCATGGGTGGCCGGCCATTGTACAAGTACAAATACCCTCTCCATGCATTGGAGAGGGTGTTGGCTCATTTCATAATCTAATATTCTCTATTTTGTTTCTCTCTCTAGAAGTGTCCAACCATTTTTTCTCTATCTAAGATTTCTTGTTAAGATTGTGTGTGTGATTAGATAACTAGTATTCTACAATTTGTATCAAGAGCCATGGGGTGATTTTGAGTGTTTTGTGAGCGTTTTTAAGCTCATAAAGGGTGCATTTTGGTTACTTGGCTCGAACACAAAAAGTACCAATTTTTTTGATGTTAAAAATCATCAAGTTTGTGTTTTTAAGGTTCTGGTAGCTTAGTAATACTTAGTTGTACAAAAAAAATCAAGCAAAAACGTTAAAAAGTGTGTCTTTTAAGTGATTGAAAAAGTGGTTTTCCGGATTTTTTGAAGGAAGCGATTTATACCACCTAACTCAGGCGATTTATACCATCTGCCTCAAGCGATTTATACCATTTGCTTCAGGCGATTTATACCATCTCCTTCAAGCGATTTTTACCATCTAATTTGGGCGATTTATACCACTTTAGTCGGGCAATTTATACCACATTAGTTGGGCGATTTATACCACATTATATAGGTGCTGAATAAAATGAATATCATATAATCAAATATAAACGCAGAGGAACATGCACCTATCAACGGATCCATAGAGTCATATGATCAATCAAAATAAAAACAAGAAGAGTAATACCTTTGTAGCGTGATCGGTAAAATCAAATGGTGACCTTCACCTTAACACGAAACACCCAATGAAACCAAGTGATTAAAGTAGATCACCGCTATGATGTATCCATACTACACTTCACCCTATACCTCTTGGATGCTAGTCCTTAAAACCCGTAACCTTGAATTATACTTTGAATGAACAAGAATCAAAATGATTGATCAAGAAAAACAAAAACCCACCAGGAGTTATGTTTTTAGCCGTGTATATATAGAGATAAAGAAGGGAGAGATTTTGGTAACTCATTATTAAAATCAATCAGGAGTTATTTCCCAATTAATGAGGAGTTATATCCTAAAATATATTTGAACAAAAGATTGATTTTATCCCTCTCTTTTCCCTCCATAGTGGCCGGCCTCCTTTAGGCTTCAAATGGGCTTGCCCATTTGATTTTCAAGTCCAACAAACTAAGTCCATTACTTAGGTATTAGAGGCCCGATATTGATCCCGCGTTACGTATGTTATTTATATATCGTAAATACAATAAACACGATATATAAAGTCGTACCTCAGCGTATATGTATGTGACCCCATAGGCTCACATGTGTCCAGCCATATAGTTATTTATTATGACACGGGCATACTCCAACAGCTCCCACTTGCGCACGTCATAATAATCAAGTAATTATACAAGCAAATGTTAGCGTCTAGCAACACGCCTATGCCCCCAGAAACATATGATGATAGTTTCTTAAACATCTTATTTTAAATGGTTTAGATATCAATCATCCTTTTGTTACAGATACTATGTTGAACATCTGACATGGATCATAAGTCATTCTTATGTTTAACATTTATGTTTCTCGATATAGACATTGAACTAGATTACCAAATTAATCAAGTATTATCTTAATTACATTTGGGTGCGGCCACACATACATCTGTTCAAATCATCGAGGGGCCAAGTAGTATCTTTCTCCATAACATATGGAGTAACAAATCCTATTTTAACTGCATGTATCCGTTATGTGTTTCACATCCCTCCTAAAAATGGCCTTTATAGCAGCCTTTAACAGGTCAGCGTTGAACCATATCTAAGATTGACATTCCACACATACAAAACCTACTTGCATCTCAAGTCTAAGGATGAGAGATATAACCACTTGTGAGATTCACTATTGACGCCGATCCATGTAGTGAATACTCGTAGGTTAGGTCAGTCTAATGTTCATCCTATGAATAACATATGAGTTTGGCGGTGTCATCCTTTAATATTCATACTATATGAATATGACCAAAACACTCACACTTGCCTTAATTCAGTGATGCTCCCGTATCCTTAACTGATAATGGACAATTTAGAATAAATAAATTATTCATGGAATTAAACATGCTAATATAGAACACGGTTGTATAAATGAAGACAATCATACCAGGTATATCAATTCATTATTTAATACAACTGCTTAATGTTCCATTATCCAAATATGATCTCAGAACTTGATGTGATGACTTGATCTTGATCTTTTGATTTTGTTTAAGCTATTACTTCTCCTAATTACTTCTTGAGTGATCTACTTCTTTCAGCTTTTCTCTTTGCCATAAATCGCAGATCTTTTAGTCTCACATGCCTCATATCGTTGATCTTTTGTGAAAATCGAGCTTTACATTGATAGTTCCTTCTCACCATCATTGTAAACTTTTAGAATTTGAATAAGACATTGTGATTCTCCTGATATAGTTTCCGTAAGCCTCGTAATGGAAAAACTTTCTTGATTACTTCAGAAACTGTGGTATGGATATGAGCATGTGTCTTGCATCGGAAACTTTGAGTCGTCATTCGCCCTGATATAACAATTTAGTCACCAACAAAACATTTTGTTATGTAAAATCCACTTAATGAGTTTCTAGAAGAACATTTTGTAAAAAAAAAAAAAAAAATAACACCACAAAGGTTTTAATTTTTTTTGAAGGGACCGAGTATAGACCCGATACTCAATCTGGTCGGTTACGTTAACACTCTGATTCAGTGAGAATCCATGATTACTAGTATGAAATGACTGACACCTGTGATCATGATGATTCATTCAGAGAACCTTCTTGACAGGTTTTCCGCACGTGACAAGCTAGATCCTCTAATATCCTAAGTATCAGATTCCCTATGCTTCGCCGTTCTACTAAACCAGATGTCCCGAAGACTTAACACACTATAAGTATTTCTTACTATAAATGGAAAGATGTGAGTCAGTACAGTTACTTATCAACTTACTATACCGTACAATTCCTTTTTCAGCGTTTTACTTCTTAATACAATTAAGTACCGTAGAAGGCCTGTGGCAAAAATGATTTGAAAAACATTCGATGTGCTTGTGAAATTTGTTTGGGGCACAAACGAAAGTTTAAATCAGAATGCTTCTGATGATGTTTTGAAATATATCCCGAAAGATATGAAGTGCCTTGGGAAATCCAAACTTGTACAAGTACATATATGGAAATCCACTTCACTAGTGGGCGCAGTCCGAAGACCAGGCATGAGCATTCATACGAATACCCTGGTGGTACAACATCTCTTTCCTCATTCATTTCAAAGATCAAACTTTCATGTACGATAAACAAAGAATACTTTGTCATTTATCAAGATACGTGTGTATAACACAAACTTTTGGAACCTTGACATTTTTTTTGATCATATTAACACTTATGCTCCCCCTACACATGTGCGTCGATAATCGAAAGATGTTTAGCACATGCTTGGATAGGACTTTAGTATTTTAGAATCAATCGACATCATTATTAATCTGTTTATATGTTTAAGTCGCATTCTCATCCCCGATCAAAAGTAGAAACTAGTGAATGGTTTTAGATCCTAGAAATGGACCTCAAATTGATCAATCTCCCCCTAGAAAGTATGAGTGAGGTAAAATAGCTACAAATATCAGTGAGGCAATTAAAACCAGAAACTTTAGAATACCTAGACCAGGAATGAATACTACAATCTGTCTTGAAGTAGTAAGCTTGGCCCGTGTCAATCTTGCAGCAATAGAATCAGCAACAGTACGTTCTTTTGACCTGCACAACTGTTAGTATACTGATTCTCCCCCTCAAACAATGACCCGTTCAATTTTGATTTGTTAACCCGAAACCCACAATGTTTTGATAAAACAAGTTGTTTATTGAGAAAGAACGATTCTGGGCTTCAACAACTGTCTTGTCTGTGGAAAAATAATGCACTGAAATCGTACATTAAATCTCTGGGTCTAAGACCGGGTTACAGTCGGAAATAACTGCAAGCCATACTACTATTCTAAATATATATATATATATATATATATATATAATATATAATATATATATAAGTATATATATATATAATAATATATAATTTTAAAATACATGATCATACAAATGCATTAGCATTTCAAAAAATCCAGAAAATCCCATGGAACGCAGCCTTTTACGATCAGTAAAGTTGTGCAATCGTGAACCTAATAGATCATATAACTTTGGAACTAGAACGAGACGCTCGGGTAAGTATCTAAAGGCTCAACAATGGTTTCCATTATCCTAGTTAAAAGGATAGTTGATCATACCACTGAAATGCGTCGCAGTGAGGTTTCCACTGAGGCTTAACCTACTACCAACACACTCTTTCCCAGTTTTCTCCAAGCTGTCTTTAGTAGTGTTCACAATGATTTTCTATTTTCTTTCCAAACCTTCTTAGTATGATACACACTATGTTTGTCAATGGGGGGTTTTGTATTCACAAGACTCTCAATAACGATCACAAAACTGATTATGATAAACAACATCAACATTCCTATTGTGATCTTCTGCTCTCCTCGCATTCAACACTTTTTATTGGGCAAGAAAACGATGGGTTCCGTAGTGTGGCACTTTGGCATAGGTTTGGCGAGATTCATGGCAGGTTTGGTTCTTGTATAAGACAAATTTACAGGGAACATTAGGCTTTTTGTTATGTGCACTGCGTGTTTCTGTGTGGTCTATTTGAAGTCCTGGGAGGTTTTTGAAAGTAACTCTGCCCTCTATCCTCATAAGGCAACGGGTGTTGGGATTAACCCAGATTGGCGCTTTTGGATGTGGAAATGTAGCTTTTGAACTTATTGGTATCATCATTTATAAAGTGTCATAATTACACATATCTTTAAACCCTCTAAAAACAGCTAAAGTGACCAAAAACTGACAATAAACTGCCAAATATTATGTTTGTTTTGCATTTTATTGTGCGGACAAATGGATATCATCAAAAGACAACAAACCAAGCAAAATGACAAAACTGAGCATGGAAATGGAGAAAGACTGTGCAAAAATCAAGGCCAAAGTCCCAAAAAATGCCAAAAGTCATAGTCAAAACAGAAGAATCACGTCCAAACCGGAGCCGGAACTGAAGAATACTATAGGATGCAATCTCATCCCATTTGATGGCCGGAAACCCAATTTATAACAATGAAACTGTGAAGAACCAAAGGACCCTCAAGTCAATTTCATACATCCCTTGTGTGCAATGACAAAAGACTGTGAAGACTTTGAAGGCCCAATCAAGCACCAGTTACAAGCCATCACATCGTAGTACACACAAAACTCACCTGAACCTTATTGGGCCTTAAAAAGCCCAATAACATAAGCCTAAACCCAGTGGGCCCAATACAAGCCCAAAAGCCCAATAACCTTTTTATAAAACATAAGGACCAAAAATGTTAATTTTTAAACTTGTTTTATAAAGAAAAAGAGGCAAAAATAAAACACAAGGGCTGAAATTGAAATTTTCCAAAACCCTTTTTATTCTTTTAGTTATAAAACGCAGGGACCATTATTGCAATTAGCCAAAACTTTCTTAATTCTTTTGTTATAAAACCAGAGGGACCAAATGCGTCACTTTCCAAACTCGCTTATAACTGTTTTTCGGCTTAAAATGAAATGAAAAAGGGATGAAAGAGGAAGGGCCACTTTTTCCTCTTCCCCAATCTACCCGTTTTAAATCCTGCAACCCACCCCTATAACTCGACCTCTACCCGCCAAAACCGAAACACAATAACCGCCTCTCCCACGGGTTTCACTCCCAAACCACCTCCCTAGTACACCCGCCAGCTCACCCATACCCTTTCCCCACTTACCCTGCCCTTATAACCCATGCCCACTTGGCAATTTACAAAAACCCGCACCCCCTTCAATGGCTGAGATGAAGAGAAAGGAATGGAGGGCTAGGATTGAGTATGCTGCCATAAATGTCTTCACAAAGAGTTACACACAGCAAACACAACCCAAGACAAAAGAATGCTTTTGGACTTCTATAAAAGAGAAGAGAACAAGCCGAAGACCCACATCCCCTGTTTTTTCTTTTCTTAGTGTAAAATTTAGTTAAGTTTTCTTAAAAAGTATTGTACTCAGTTTATTTTTAAGTTTGTGTTGTATTATTTCCAGTTTTAATAAAAGATAAAGAGTTTTTTGTGTTATTGCATTTATCAAAAATTTAAAGTGTAAGTTAAGCCACCAATTCTGTTTAAACTTGCACAACCATGTGTAAAAGTTGTTAAACTCAACTTAATATCAGTGTTCTACCCTTTATTTCTTTTAAAAAAGGCTAAAAAATCGATTTTTATAAATTAAGGGGGTGTTTGGTTTAACCTTTAAAATGGGTCAAAAGGGATTTATAATGGGTTATGACCACTCAGCCAACTTTGGCTGAGTGTGTGGGGTTTATTAGACCACTTTAATCACAACTTTTAGTTTTAAAATAAGTTTTTAAGTGTCCTTAATAAATTGTCAAAATTTAAATAAGCCAAATCAAGCTTAAGGGCTCAAGCTGCTTATGCAGCTTAAGCACATTGTTTTTGTGCTTATGGGTGTTGTTTCTAGCCATTTTATCCACCCCCTTGTTCTGTCCCTTTAATTTGACCAAGTATGAGTCAAAAAGTTAATATGCATAATTTTTGAAAAACCCCATTTTTAAGCCCCAATATCAGCAGGTTTTAGTCCATTTGATTAGTTCAAACTTTGAAAATAAGCTCATTTGCCTCCATTGTGAATCTGTTTGTGCTTGGTTTTGGGTAAAAAGCTCTTATGAGCTTATTGAGTTAAGCTGAATAAGCCCTTAAGCCACTGCATTGCCTCCCCTGGTGCTGAGCACCAGGCTTTAGCTCAATTTTTCTAGCTTATTGAAAACTAAGCCCTAGGTTCTTAGTGTTTTTCCTCATAGCTTATAGTAGTTTACTAGGATAATCAGCTTATTTTAGTTAGAAAGCTTATTTTATTAGCTTAATAGTAGCTTAAAGTAGGCCTTTTTCTGTTTTTTTTAAACTGTCAATATAGCTATTTAGGATTCCAGCTTATTTTAGGGCTTATTATAGGTTATTTTAGCTTATTTAAGAATCCCCTAGCCTATTTATCTGTCCCCCAAAGTTTTAGCTTATTTAGTTAGCTTAAATACCAATAAGACAGAAAAATAAGCTCATAAGCCTTTTTAAGCACTTTTGCAGCCCCAAAAGCTCACTTTTCTAGCTTATTAAGTTAGCTTCAGCTTATGCACCTTTTACAAAAAAGACTCCCCATAAGCCCTTCTACAAGTTTGCTTATTTGACTTTTGTCAAATAAGCACGTTGGACTTGCTTTGTAATCGGGGTCCACTTCAGGGACTGGTTGTGTAATTTTGTCTTTCACAGTTATAATTGTTAGTCCCCACTGTTAGTATGCCTTTGCCCCGTTAGTCCTTGCTGTCCTTTCACTGTTAGTCCCTATAGTTAACTTTTGTTAGTTTATTTAATTTAATTAATATAAATTAGGTTTAATTTTAATTAGTTTAATTACTTTTAATTTATTCAGTAAAATTTGGGCATTTTTATATTTTTAGAATTGTTAACTTTTTCTTTATTTAATTTTATTTTTTTTCAGAATTTTTATAACTTTTATTTTTTGTCTTTTTCTATTTTCTTAGTTTTAATTAGTAATTAATCTTTAAAAATTTATAAAAAATCCAAAAATTAATAAAAAAATATTTTTCTTTTTTATAAAATTTTCTTTTGTCATTTAGTGTCTAGGAAAAATATAAAATTTAGTGTAGGCCTTAATTTTTCTTAATTTCAGTTCTTAGACCCGTTTTTACGGGTGCTTTTTTAAATACCGTTTCTTTTCGTTTTAACATTCAAACGCCTCCATTTTAGTTCTAGTTTTTCTTATTTTTTCAAATTAAAGTAATTAGGATTTATTTTGATTTTTAAATTTAATTTAAGCATTTATTTTCTAAATTTATAGTATTTAGGTTTCCCGATACCTGATTTTGTTCCCCGTATTTAGTATATGATTTAATTTAAGACTTCCCTATAACTAATTTTGTTTTCCCCGTATTTTTTAAGATCCCCATTTCCTATATCCTGTTTCCCGTAGATAGAATAGGTTTTATTTAATTAATTTTAGTTGTAAGTATATCAGGTGTTTCCATCATATCGAATAATTCTCCATCATTCATTTTCCATCAAACCAGGATAACCTTCAATTGCACCTTTTTCGTTGGACATACGACCCGGGAATATCTCTTTCGGATCTTTTTATCATTGATTCAATCTTGTGTATTTGATCCTTTTGGGGAATTGACCTTATTTGCCTGGTCAAGGCATTCGGATTAGGATCTGTATTAGGGTTGCTATATAAGTGTGTGCTAACCACGAATCAATTTTTGGCGCGCGCTGCCAGGGGAGGCATTTTCTACGATTATTATCCTCCTTTGGGATCTGAACTTGTCTATTGTTACTATATCATATAAAAAAACACAAAAATATTTTCTTTTCTTTTTATTAGTAACATATCATAAAAAACTTAAAACCAAAAAAAATCAAAAATATAAAAAAAATGTCCATAAAATTTAAAATTCTCTAATTGTAAAATACCAAAAATATAATATTCTCCACTGAGGTATTATCATAATAAGTTCCGGTGAACTACTGAGTTCCCAATCGAACAAAAGATTTAAAACTTGCCTTCTGTGTCACTTACGATATACGGCTCACCTCATTCTGATTAACAAACTATAAAGTGAGTATAAGGAGGGTTTGTTTCCTAAAAGGAACTACGACCCTGAAGAGAAATAAGCTTTTCGCGCTATCCTACTCCATCCGCTCACGCTGTGCGTTTTTTCATTCTGATAGCTAACCGTATCAAGTAAGATTGACGATTATTTAGGCTTAAGTTGTCATCTCTTGTCCGTTTAAAATAGAATTGAGAAATATATTGTTAAATCCAAAAATCCCAAAAAAATTAGTGGTAACTTCTTTTTTATTTCCATTTGTGCATGCGCACGAATTCGAATCGTCAGTCCCGTGAGCAGCGTTCCCCTCCACCAGAAGGACCGCCAGTTGTTATCGAACCTCTTCGTATATAATACCCATTTCAGGAAGATCCTCCCGTAGAGCCAATGGCAGACACTCGAACTATGGCTCAATTGCTCCAAGCACCCACCGAGGGGTACGAGCCGCAATCCTTATTCCAAAATTGTGGCAAACAATTTCGAGCTAAAGCATGGGTTAATCAATCTTGTCAGAACAACAGTTCCTACGGTCATAACAAAGAATACCCCGCATGCTCATATCCGTTAACTTCACAAGATCACCTCCACAATGAGGGTCCCCCAAGTTTCCAATTGCTAGCGATTATGCGCATTCTATGTTTTTCCATTCCTCTATCGAGGGAGCAGCCCGAATATGTCTATAAAAAGAACCCCCCCTCGATCTATTCAAACTTGGTACGATCTGTATCTCAAATTCATCAACAGTTTTTTCCCTCCTTCTAAAACGACGAATCTTCGCAATGAGATCAACCAGATTTCAGCTAAGTCGATGAATCCTGTTATATTGAGGCCTTGGGATCGTTTCAATGACCTACTTAGGATGCGCATGTCCACACAATGGATTCCATAATTGCATCAACTTGATACATTCTATAAATGCTTTTGAACAATAATGATCAGATTCATTGAACTCCGCAGCAGGTGGAATCTTTTTGGACAAATGCCTCGCGAATGTTTTAAAAATCATCGAAGAGCAAGTCCAAGGTTCGTCAAACACGAGCTAAGGCATTTGTTGCCAAGGTAAGTACAACTCTTCCACCCAAGCTGTTACAACCTGAGTTGCTGAACTAAGGCAATTGTCCGAGCATTGCTCTAGAGACAAGAAGAACCCAAGCTTCTGCTCCCACTCCAGCTCCTGCACCTGTCCAAGCATTTGAAGCTTAAGTTGTGTAACTTGAGGTGGTAGCCCATTCTCACCAAAACTGTCCACCACACTGGCAACGTTTATTCGGGAACACACAACATTTCTGAGAATAAAAGTCCCAACCGCTGCAGCTAATTACAACCAAGTAATCAACCATTTCCGACCCTCAAATGGTGCAATCATATTAGACCTCCAGGGTTTCCACCCTGTTTATAGAACTCTCAAGCTAATAACAGGCCTAACAATTTCAATCGGTGAATAACTTTAAACCAAAACCGGGAGAGCAAAATTCAAACGCAAAACAGAAGTCAGAAATTTTCAACTCATCCAATACATCATGATATCAACTCAATACCACCCAAGGTAAATCAGTCTCCAGCTTAACACAGCCGACCGGTTTCCAACAGCCACACAGTGTCACACAAGAACGATTTGACAACGACGTCAAGGCTAATGATTCTATCATGAGAAACATGCAAAATAACCTCCTAAAACCAGGGTCCAAGCAGCCAAATCGAAACAAACAAAATTGATGAACATCAAATGGGCAAATCTGACTGATATGTTGGCTAAGTTTTTAACTCACTATCTGCCAATACCGCTTCTACATCAGGTCAGGGACAACACCCTGGTAACTACATTTACTAACCGCCTTTGCAGAGCAATACTTAAAGGAGGAATGCACCTACCGCGCCGCAACTTTAATTCTACACACTCATGACCCAGTGCGATCTAGCGTGCGCGCTATGTCCGTATCGGCGCAATTCCTACTTCTTGCAGTAGTAAACAATACCCGAGGTGACAAAGGACCAAGTGCACCCTTCCTGTTCACACAAAGTACCGCACACCGTCCAACCATCCGTAAGAGTTCCAGATACCAATTACTCACAGAAACTCCATGTTCTTGCGATCCCATTGTTCTCATGTGTTTGCTCTCAATCAGTACCAAAACACTAAACCTTACAGTTTCTCTTCCATATCCTTCGAGGCGTATTCAATAAGAAAAGAGCCGTAATCAAGCTAATGAACAAATCGACAAGATTCTAATGAAATCTTCAAAAGATGAGGTTTCGAGATTAGCTTTACGATGGCTCATGTTTTGAGTGCCCAAATCGCCTCGACTACTAAGAACCTTACTTGGGAATAAAGGAGAAACTTAATATACTGAATGGCTCGAAACTGTCCAATGAACGCCGCTAGATCGATACTTCGATAATGAACATTGTTCGACGTTTCAACTATGACCAGTTACCTAGAAAACTTTGGATACCCCCGTCAAGTTTCCTATACTCCTTGTGAAGTATCCAAGGGATTGGATGAATGTCTTAGCAATAGCCGATCTCTTTGCTAGCTATTTAATCTAAAGCCATTTTCAGTTTGGAAAAGCTTTCAACTTCCTGATCTTATATACTACCCACATAGCATGACACTCGGAACTTGCGGATCGATTCAATTCTAAACATGGGAATTGCAAAAGACATCTCGCCATAAATGTTGTGTAATTCACTTTCCCAGCACGATTTTGTGGTTGTAGATTTTGAGCCAGACCCCCGAGTCCCCTTTAATTCTCGGAGTGCTTTCTTAAAGACCAGTCTTGCTTTGAATGATGTGCACAGGTGAATTAACTCTTAGAATAGGAAGTGAAGCCATCACTTACAATTTGATCAGACTTCGAGATACTCGGCAATACACTCGCATGACGGCAAACACGATTGACGTCATTGAATATGGCATGTGAGGAATACTCTCAAGAAGTTCTTGGTTTTACTGATATAATCGCGAGTGAAATTCCACTCCGTATTAATGAACCAATGTTGCTACGTCTTGCTCCTACCCTAACTTCCATTTGGGGATAGTGATCTGCTTCTCGAAAGAAGCCGCCACTTTCCTTGGTCATAGCATAAAGATCCGGATTGTCCCAGCAAAATCCAATCTACATGATCCTGAGGGGGACATTCTTATCTAGAAGCCATCTTGAAATAGTGAGACCACCACATTCCCCCCTCCAAGTCAAGGACTTATCTCCCAGAGAATCCGAACTGAGCTAAGGTCGTGAAACTATACAGCCAATCCCTTCCGTTTATAACCTACAGGTTGCACTCAATGAACCTCTGCCTCCCCATCTTGAGTATGCATTTTTAGGAGGGCGACCACAATTTTGCCAGTCATTATTGCAAAAGAGTTTGGATAGTTGAGAAAAATCCGCTCTCATCAAAGTAGGGCTAAATGTCCCACAAGCTAGCTCACGCTTGGAAACTCTCTGACATTCAGGGTATCTGATACCCGGAATTTGTACCCACAAGATTCTATTTTATGGAAGAAGACTATGTCACCAAGCGGTCCAGACATCAAAGAGAGAGTAAATCCAAAAATCACAATGTTATTAAAAAGGAGTTTGAAAAACTTCTCCGAACTGATTGAATACCCTATCTCGCGACATCCCTGGGTTAGCCCGATACATTGTGTACCAAGAAGGGAGGAATGACTTGGTTATGAATCAGGAAAAATGATTGATTCCCAACTCGATTGGTACAGACCAGATGGCGGTGTAGCATGATATCCGTAATTTAAATGAAGCCACCCGCAAAGACCACTTCCCTCTAGCCATTCATGGACCCAAAGATGCTTTGAGAAGATTAGCTCGGGGACAATTAATACTACTAGTACCCCATCGATGGCTTCTCCGTTATTTCCAAATCCCACATTGACCCCCGTGATCAAGAAAGACTACTATTACTTGCCCATACAGGAACGTTTGCCTAACCGTGCATGCCACTCTTTATCGCTTTCAATGCTCCAGGGCACGTTACAAACGATGTATGTATGCAATCCTTCATACAATGGTATGAGAAGAACGATGGAAGTCTTTTATGGACGACTTCTCGGTCTTTGTGAATTCTTTCCAAAACTGCCTCATCCCGTTTAGACCACATGCTTCAAAGTTGTTTGTGAAACAACCAACTTAATTCTTAACCTTGGGAGAAGAGTCATTTTATTGGTCAAAGAAAAGAGGGCAATGATCTCTCGGCCATAAGATTCTAGAAAGGGATTGAGGTTGACAAAGCCAAAATCGATGTCATTGCAAAATTACCTCATCCCACCACCGTCAAAGGAATTAGGAGTTTTCTCGGTCATGCCGGTTTTTACCGGCGGTTCATTCAGGATTTCTCAAAAATATCCCGACCAATGACCCATCTCCTTGTAGAAGAATACTCCATTCATCTTTTCCGATGACTGCATTCGAGCTTTCCAAACATTGAAAGATGACATACGAAGCTCCAATCTTGATTGCTCCAACTGAGTACCTTCCATTTGAGCTTATGTGCGATTCAAGCGATTTTCGCCATAGGTGCAAAGTTTGGTCAACGTCAAGAGAAACAATTTTCGGCCTATCCAAAATGCTAGTAAGCACCTTGATTGAAAGCACAAACGAACTACACTACCGGATTGATAAGAGATTTACTTGCCATAGTGTATGCTTTCGAGAAAATTGCAGGTCCTTAGCCAACATCATGAACAAAAGCATAGTGGCATACTGACATTCCGCCCTAAGGTATCACCTTAGCCAAAAAAGATGCCAAGTGCGAGATGCTGCCGATGGGTTCTCCTCTCAAGAATTTGACTTCAAAGTTATGATGATAACTAAAGGAGTCCGAGAGACCTCAGCAGACGCCGACATTCTGAACTTCCATGTGTCAGATTGCAGAAAAACCCGTATTGAAACTCAAAATATTCTCTATAAGAGAATAAATGAAAGTTTTCAAACAACTTAGAGCAACTGATGAACATTAAAATGGGAGTGACCAATACCCGCGTGGAGACAGTCTAGAATCCACCCGTAGGTTTTTTTTCTTTTTTGCCGTAGCGATCTTACAGTGCCATTCTGAACCTTTACATCACGCGGAGGATAGTATTCGATTGTGAAGGGCATAGTCGGACCCAGCATATAAAATAAGGAAAAACAAATCTTTCAAAGATGTATTAAACACTATTTTCTGGGACGACCCCCGTTCTTGTTTAAATAGTTTGATCTGCGGATTACAAGTGGATCAGGGCCGATGGTTTTTTTGTGGCACTATGGCAAGTTGAAGCTCTTGCGAGATTCTCTCGCTTGCCACATGGACCCACCGGGGACATCATGGTGCAAACCGCTCACAGCCAAAAAGATCATTGACTCCGGTTTCTTCTCTGGCCCACCAAACTATAAAGATGCCCACGAGTTTTTGTCAATAACTGTGACTCGTGCCAACGACAAAGTAAAAACTTCACAACGTGATGAGATGCCATCAAAACTCTATCCAAGTTTGTGAAATCTTTGACATTTGGGGGCATCTGAACTTTATATGGGCCCTTTCGCCGTACTTCCACGAGGGCACAAGGTAAAATCACCGAGTCAGACGCTATTTTGTCAAAAATGGGTATGAAGCTAAAGCGCTCCCCACCAATGATGCCACGAGAATAATTGCAAATTTCTGAAAACACTCTTCGCCAGATTTGTTTCTACCCCGTGCAATCATAAAGTGAACGCGGAACCCATTTTTTGTAATGACCAGTTTGCAAAGGTCAAGCAGAAAATCTATGGCGTTTACACACCGTCTCTCCACCCAGCGTTAATCCCCACAAACAATGGCAATGTGGAAGTATCAAATCCGTAGGCTTGAAAGAATCCCCTTGAAAAGGACCATCCCAGGTGTATAACCGTGCCTCCCTGGTCGATTGATACACAACTACAACATTATTCATACTAGGGCCTTCCGCACAGCATACAAAACACCCATCTGGGTGTACTCCTTACAAAGCTTGTGTATGGAAAGGCATGCCAGCTTCCCGATCGCGAGCTATGGCGCACAAAGATCTGCCTACATGTGGTGCCCTAAATAGCTCACAGCAAACTTCGTCATCGACTGACCTAGGCTAAGTAACAGGGCGTGATCACCCAGTATAAGTTCAAACTCATCCAAAGAACTAATGATCGCATCGTGATACATGCTATGAGAACACTCCTCTTGAATCATCAAGGACCACTAACAAACAAAGAGGTCATACAGTGACTCCAAGATCAAAAAACCGTGTTTCTTTCTACATCGGCGATGAGTCCACCTCTTTATTTCCAGATTAAAGATTTTCCTTTATCGGCAAAACTAAAATTACTCACCGATGGAAAAGGCCCCTTTCACATCACTAGTAGTATTTTCCGTCTGGCACTGTTGATCTTTCTCAAGCCAACGGGCCAAATATCAAAGTGGAATGGTCATCGCGTCAAGCATTACTTATGGAGGAACGTACCACACTTGGTAGTTCCAATCTCCAAACATTCCCCAAGGCTCAATAATCCTGTGATGGGTCAAGCATCGCGCGACCCAAAACAAGCGCTTCGTGGGAGGCAAACCCATGCTTATACCGTATGTTATAAAGTGTTGTTGTTGTGTAAAGATAGCTTAACTTTTCCCTATGTACCCGAGTTTCCATGTTGTTGTTCATTTATTGTCCAGATTGCCTGATTGTGAAGACTCTCAGTTTTGCTCATGTCCATCAAGCAAGTTTTTTTTATTTTTTTTCACATCTCCATCTTCATTTGGTAATCCACGATAAATCCTGATCTGTAACGACTACCGTTTTTCTTTTCTTCTTTGCGCAAACCTCATAAATGCGACCCGCGCCCCCCGCCCCCCCCCCCCCCCCCCCCCCACCCCCACCACCCCTTCAGATTACAGATGTATACCCTTCAAAACATCGAGGGACCAAGGTCTTTTCAATGAGTGTTTCTAGTTTGTGGGGTGTATCTTTGATTTGATTGTTGCCGTGCAGCAATTGTTACCACGTAAAACCCGTCTTTTTACCACCAAAAAACCAAAAAAAATGAAAAAATTAAAAATTTTTCGAAAAATATAATAAGGTGTATTATGTCATTAATGTTTTGAGCTCTTTCTTCTTTTTGGGAAAACAAGAATAATTTTTTTGCACTTGATCGAATCGTGTTGAGCCCTAGCTTATTCCTTTAGGCCAAGTTTCACGAATTCTATAGCTTTTAATTTTAATAATAGGTGAAGAACGAGAAATTATAGAGTTTAAATAAAAGTTTATGTGCTAAGCAAGATTCTTACTAAAAACTTATACAGTAACTTTTGGATTTACTCTTCACCGTTAATCTCTCTCTTAACATCCAGATACCAGCCTCAAACATAACGTACACTCACATGAAATTCAACTAAGGCAATCGATGATTTCAGAAAAAGCATCAAATTATGTAGACTCCCCACTTGAGTTTTCAAAGCAGAGCTACATTTATAGTGATTTAAAATATATATGCCCAAAGAACATGAATGAAAATGTGAATGTCAAAAATGCATGATATTGAAATTTTGCAAAACAGCATGCAGAGTTGATATTATGGAGCAAGTAAATTTCGAGTGACGTGAGATAACCCACTACCTTGACGGCTCGGCGAGAGAGCGCTAGCAACATGTAGGCGGTGTGGTTTCAAGAACCAGCGATGCACATCTTACTATCTAGGTGATTTTGGTGTGTCTGTATCTCACTTGGAAGAAAAGGTCTAGGTGAGGTAGTTTCAACTAAGACACCAATCCTTAGCCAAAAAAAAAAAAAAAAAAAAAACCAAATTAGGATAAGAGGTGAATGATTGTGATTTCCACGACACCTCCCGGCCCGACGCAACGGGTGTGTTCTTCAAACTAAGAACATCGTCGTTCGGTTGTGTATCCTAGCTAGACTCCGTTAACCACGAGGTAGGGGTACAAACTAAGCAACGCATGTCCTAGCTTTAAAGAACTTATGATTATGATGTGAATATGTTGCAAAAAGTTCTAAAGTTTTAAATCTCGAATCAAGTTTACGAAGTCCTTAATAAGTTGTTGCTTGAGTCATTATTTCATTTTGAATTATGACTATGAAAATAAGTAGGTCTATGTTAAATTAAAAATGAGAACACACATTACATCGTATAATCCATGTGGAGTTGAAAAATTCACAGTCATAAAGTAAGAGGCTTAACATATAAAACTTATATCACAATGATCTTTTTTAACTTATGTCTAGCTGGAAACTGTGAAAAATCGAGGACATATATTTATCCGTCAGGACATCCTAGATCACTCAACGGACGCTTCTCATTCTATGATCCCAGTGTTAATAAATAAAGAAAGTCAAAACATTTTTAAAAATGAGAAAATCCAACATATTAGTTGTAGTTGTGAAAATTCAGAAAATGGGTGAAAGACTGGGCTACATTGTCTAACTTCATAACATTTTGCGTGAGGACACACAATACCTAGTTTGGGAGATTTGATATGTGCTTAATTCACATATCATTTACCTCTAAAAACAGCTTAAATGACAAAAAAACAGACAAAAATGAACAAAACAGCCAATATATGTTTGTTTTTTGCATTTGTATTGTGTAGGAAAAGTGGATTATCAATGCAAAAATGAGAAGACAGAAAAAAACCAAGCCAATAATGACAAAACAGATCATGGAATGAAAAGACTGTGCGCATAATTCAAGGCCAAAGTCCAAAAAAAGCCAAAGTACAGAAGTCAAACCAAGAAGAATCATCAGTCAAACCTTAGCCGGAACTGAAGAATACTATTGGATGCAATCTTAACCCATCTGATGGGCCGGGAAAGCCCAATAGTATATTTATGAAGACTGAGAAGACCAAATGGGCCCTCAATCAATTTCAACAGCCCATTTGTGTGCAATTGACAAAGACTGTGAAGACTTTGAAGGCCCAATCCTAGCCCAGTTTACAGCAAAGTCTCAGCCTTTGGTTTAACCAATAACCAAACCTGAACCTTATTGGGCCTTAAAAAGCCCAATAACATAAGCCTAAACCTTATTGGGCCCAAACCCAAACCCAAACCCAGTGGGCCCAATACAAGCCCAAAAGCCCAATACACAAACCCAAGCCCAATAACCTTTTTATAAAACATAAGGACCAAAAATGTTAATTTTTAAACTTGTTTTATAAAGAAAAAGAGGCAAAAATAAAACACAAGGGCTGAAATTGCAATTTTCCAAAACCCTTTTTATTCTTTTAGTTATAAAACGCAGGGACCATTATTGCAATTAGCCAAAACCTTCTTAATTCTTTTGTTATAAAACCAGAGGGACCAAATGCGTCACTTTCCAAACTCGCTTATAACTGTTTTTCGGCTTAAAATGAAATGAAAAAGGGATGAAAGAGGAAGGGCCACTTTTGCCTCTTCCCCAAACATCCCTTTTAAATCCTGCAACCCACCCCTGTACTCGAACCCCTACCCGCCAAAACCCAAACCGCCCTTTCCCACGGTTTCACTCCCAAACCACCTCCCTAGTACACCCACCAGCTCACCCATACCCTTTCCCCACTTACCCTGCCCTTATAACCCATGCCCACTTGGCAATTTACAAAAACCCGCACCCCCTTCAATGGCTGAGATGAAGAGAAAGGAATGGAGGGCTAGGATTGAGTATGCTGCCTTGTACACACACAGCAAACACAACCCAAGACAAAAGAATGCCTTGGGACTTCTATAAAAGAGAAGAGAACAAGCCGAGAAAAAAAAAACCCTGTTTTTACTTTTGTAGTTTAAAAATTTAATTAAGTTTGCTTTAAAATTGTTGTACTCAGTTTATTTTTTAAGTTTTTGTTGTAATACTTTCAGTTTTAATAAAAGTTAAGAGTGTTTGTGAAATTGCTATTGTCGAAATTTGAAATATAATTTAAGCTGTTTAAATTGTTTAAATATGTGTTAAAAGTTATTAAAATCCACTTGTAATCAATTATCTCTGGCCCTCTTTTACCAAAAATCAGTTAAAACTCCTTTTTTATATAAATAAGGGGGTGTTTGGTTTAACCCCAAAATGGGTCATATGGAGTATGGTTGTGGGTCAAGCTCACTCAGCCAATCTTGGCTGAGTGTGTGGGCTCATTAGGTCCATTTTAACT
>BQNB010043969.1:0-45174 GCA_026074375.1 Tanacetum coccineum
TTGAAAAAGCCCAATAACATAAACCTGTACCTTATTGGGCCCAAACCCAAACCCAAACCCAGTGGGCCCAATACAAGCCCACATATCTTATTGGGCCCTACCCCAAGCCCAATGCAAGCCCAAAAGCAAAACAAAAGCCCAAAATCCATTTTTATAAACTTTAGGGGCTAAATTGCCAAGTTTGAAAGATTGTTTTAAAAAGAAAAATAGAAAAATAAAACACAAGGGCTGGTTTTGCAATTTGCTTAAACTTCCTTTACCTCTTTTTCTATTAAAACAGCAGGGACTGATTTTGCAATTTACCTAAAGTCTCTTTTTAACTCTTTAGTTATAAACCAGAGGGACCATTCTTGCAATTTGCCAAATCCTCTTTATTCTTTTGTTATAAAAAACGGAGGGACCAAAAGTAACACTTTCCAAACCTTTTTATAACTGTTTTCGGCTTTAAATGAAATGGCAAGAGGAAGAGAGTTGAGGGACTAAAGTTGCACCATCCCCAAAGATCCCTTTTAAAACCTGCAACCACCTTGTACTGTAACCCGCTTACCCGCCAAAATCAAACCAGCCTTCCCCATGGTTTTCTAGCCCATACCACCTCCCAAGTACTACAACCAGCTCACCCCTACCACTTCCCACCTCCCCATTACCCTTATAACCCCTTTCCCTGTCAAAACACACAACCCGAGCACCCCTTCAATGGTTGAGATGAAGACAAGACAAAGGGAAGGTTAGGATTGCTTGGGAAGGCATTGTACTCTCACAAGAAACACAACCCATGAGCCAGAAAGGTTTTGAGCTGCTATAAAAGAAGAGAGACCAAGCCGAAGCACACACCACTTTTTTTATGTTTTAGTGTAATTTTAATTTTAAAAGTCTTTTATTAAGCATTAGTTGTGATTCAGCTTTATTTAAAAGCCATATGTTGTAATTTTCTGTTTTTAATAAAAAGTTAATTGTGTTCTTGAATTTGCTACTGTTGAAATCTTAAATCTCTTATAAAGCCCTTTTAATCTCTTTAAAACTGTTTAAAAAAAGTATTTAAGCTATTAAGCATTTATTGTAACACCCTTATTCAGCCTTCATTTCATTTAAAAAGATAAAAACTCGAATTTTATAAATTAAGGGGGTGTTTGGTTTAGACCCAAAATGGGTCATAATGGTGTTGTTGTGGGTCAAGTGCACTCAGCCAACTTTGGCTGAGTGTGTGGGGTTTATTAAGTCACTTAAATCACCAATTTTAGTTTGAAAATAAGTTTTTAGGGTTCTTTTATAATTCTGTCAAATTTGAATAAGCAAAAATGAGCTTAAGTGCTCAAGCTGCTTAAGCAGCTTAAGCACTTTGTTTTTGTGTTTGTTGTGTTGTTTCTAGCCAACTTACAAGTCCTTGTTCTGTCCCTTTGGTAAGACCAAGTCACCAAGTGTGTATGTATGCATTTGTGTTTTTGAAAATAGCCATTTTTAAGCCCCAAAATCAGCAGCTTATTGAGCTTTTTAGCCTTTAAGCTTATGAGCTTAAGCTCATTTCCATCCCTTTTAAATCTGTTTTCATTTGGTTTTAAGTAAAAAGCTCATATGAGCTTATTTTCATAAGCAAAAAAAGCCCCTTGGCCACTGTTCTTGACCTCCCCTGGTGCTAGACCACACTATTAAGCCCCTTTTTTCTAGCTTATTTGAAACTAAGCATTAGGTTTTTATGCTTTTTTAATATAGCTTATAGGTACCACTCTTAGGTTTAACAGCTTAAAATAATTAGTTTGCTTATTAGAGTAGCTTAATCTTAGGCTTAAAGTACCCTTTTCTGCCTTTTTTATTAAACTGTGTAGCTTAGCTTATATCTTTTTCAGCTTAACTTAGGGCTTATTAGAGACCATAGCTTATCCATAGGGCACCCTAAGCTTAAGTAACTGTTTCCCTAGCTTTGTAGCTTATTTTGCAGCTTAAATCCCTAAAAAGAAAAGAAAAATAAGCCTTAAGCTATTAAGCCACTGTCAGTCCAAAAAGCTACATTTCTGGCTTATTAAGCTCACTTGAGCTTATGCACCTTTTATGAAAAATACTCCCTTTGAGCCCCTTTACAAGTTTTCTTTTATAGCTTTTTGATAATAAGCACTTTGGACCACTTTGATAATCGGGGTCATTCTCAGGGACCATTTGTGTAATTTTGAAGTTTCTAGTTAACATAGTTAGTCCCTGTGGTTAGTTAGCCTGTTACCCCATTAGTCCTTGTGTCCTTTCACTGTTAGTCCTTTAGTTATAACCACAGTTAGTTTATTTAATTTAATTAATTTAAATTAGGTTTAGATTTAATTAGTTTAATTACTTTTTATAAAAACAGTAAAATTTGGGCATTTTTATATTTTTAGAATTGTTAACTTTTTCTTTATTTTATTTTATTTTTTCAGAATTTTTATAACTTTTATTTTTTGTCTTTTTCTATTTTCTTAGTTTTAATTAGTTTTTAATCTTTAAAAATTCATAAAAAATCCAAAAATTAATAAAAAATATTTTTCTTTTTTATAAAATTTTCTTTTGTCATTTAGTGTCTAGGAAAAAATATAATTAGTTGTAGCTTAATTTTCTTAAATTTCAGTCTCTTAGAACACCGTTTTACCGGGTGCGTTTTACCGTTTCTTTTCGTTTAGCATTCAAACGACCTCCGTTTTAGTTCTAGTTTTCTTTATTTTTCAAATTAAGTTAATTAGAATTTAATTTTGATTTTTAATTTAATTTAGCATTTATTTTCTTAATTTTTAGTATTTAGGTTTCCCGATAACTAATTTTGTTTCCCGTAGTTTTTAAGATCCCCACTTCCTATATTTGTTTCCCGTAGAATAAAATAGATTTTATTTAATTAATTTTAGTTGTAATTATATCAGTGTTCCCACCATATATTCTCCATCATTCAATTTCTCATCAAACCAGGATAATTTTCAATTGCAGCCTCGTTGGGACATACGACCCGGGAATATCTCTTCCGGAATCTTTTTATCATTGATTCTCATATATTTTATCCTTTTGTAGATTTTTGACCTTTTTGCCTTGGTTAAGGGCATTTGGTTGAGATCTGCATTTGAGTTATTTTAAGTGTTACGCTCAAACGATTCAATATTACCAATATTTGAAAGGAAACTTGAGGAACTCTTCTTCCCAAAGTGTGAATAGATGGGTTAAGATGATAAAACCAAAGATTCAGCTTCGTGGTGTAAAGAGAATGGGAAAAGATTCATGACTGAGGTTGTTTGAGAAACTCCATTTTGTTTAATGAATTGAGTGATAGATAAGTACTTGTTTAAGTGCTCGTTTGCATCTTCATCTCGAAATCTATGGAATTGGCAATTATGTCGAAGCAACCGAACCATATGATTTTTTAATACAAAATCAGTTTCCGGAATGCCCCCCCCCCCGTTGTCGGCTGTTGGAAGCGATCGGGTCCCCTTTACCGATGAGTGACGCGTCGATCAAAATTCCTCCATGTCGAGGATCATGGAATGAGAGGAAGAAAAGAACATCGTGAAGAATTAAACAATATGAGAAGATAAAGAGATAAGAATTAAACACTTGAGAGGATAACGAAGATTTTTTTTAAATATTTATATAAAAGAAAATAGAAATGGAAAATATTTTTGGATTTTTATATAAATAATGAAAAGAAAATATTTTGGATTTTTTTAATAAAAAAAATAAAATAGAAAAATATAATATTTTTGGATTTTTTTATATTTTTAATTTTTTTTGTATTTTTATATTTTAAATATTTATACGAAAATAAACTTTCAAGACGAAAGGATCTTCAAGGCACTAACTTCAAACACAACGTGAAAATCGTACAACTCTCCCCGGCAGCGGCGCCAAAAACTGATTTGATGATTTAGTCTATATAAAATAAAATATATATCCCAAAATATCAAATAATAATAGTATAGAGATAATCCCGTTAGATATGACAATTACTTTAGGAAAAGTAATTGTCTATCTTCCGAGTGTCGTATCCACGGCGAGAGATGAATTGAAATCCATGTAAGTATTTTGTTTGATGCTCGAATATCAAATATTTTTGTTTTTGTTTTAAAACTAATTATATTGAAAAAACTAGATAAAACTAATTAACAAACAAGCTAATAAGATGAAAGATATATAAAGAAAAATATGCTTGTCAAGTAAAATTGATTAGATTCGTAAGTGTGAAATTTTCGTTCTTAATGATGAACTAATTTCCGTCTAATAAATCGATTCCTCAAAACGTTGGCTTAATATTGAAAATGACTTTTTATCGAGAAATTAATTACTAATTTAATGCCTACTTAATCTTACGGCTTTTGCCCGTTCGACTAAATAAAACACTAAACTAAATAATTTTTTGCAAATTATTAATCACTAATCACTTATTAAATTCCACACTTAATTCACTAAACACCAATTTACTTAACAAGCATAAAAATAAACTACTCGCTTCTCATAATGATCAAATAAGCAAAGCTAAACATTTAATACTAAGTCTACACTAATAAATTAAAAAAGAATAGAAAATTGGACCGAATTGAAGAACCGCAAGAGAACGAATAACTACCCGGTTTAATAAGCTAAAGAAAATAATCAAATTATATCTAGCTTATTAAACCCTAAAGCTCCACGCCTCATGAAAAGACCGGTACCGATTTCAAAACAATCATCACAAACAACAACTGTTATCATAAAAAAAATATATCAAATTGTAATAATCAATCACTGTTTCTTATAAACCACATGGCCTAACAGATAATTACTACAAACCAAACAAAGCCCAATTGTTATTTTACAAACCACACTTAGGTCCAATGATGAATTCTTCAAACCAACCACAAGGCCAAATAGTGTATTACTACAAACCAAACATAGGAGCAATCGTGTATAAAATTTAAGTACCAGCTTTACTAAATTTACTATAATGTGACTACATGAAACAAAATACTAAATCAAATTTCAAAATAACTTTTAATTAAACAGTTACTAGTGCTAATTCTAAACTGAATAAACCGAAACTACAATAAGCTATACCAAACTGATTTAACTAAACCGAATAAGCCACAACAAATTTAAACTAACATAAGCTCTCGACAGCTTATTTTATGAACGAATAAGCCAAACTGAAAAGCTTCAAACCAAAATAAGCTGCCACAAAAACTTCTATCTAATAAGCTCTTCCATACCAATGATAATCATAACCGTAATCTAATAAGCTAATTTCGTAACTAATGAGTCATTTAAAAATCTTTATGAAAACTTTGAGGTCAAACAAAGTAGAATAAGCTATTTAGGAGTTATTTAAATCTGATAAAAAAAGCTTTTAGAAAAAAAAATAAAGAATCTTAAATTCGAATATAAGCTAGATCTAAACTTATTCTAGCTTATTTCATACGAAATTACTTAAAACATAAGAGATGAAATCAAATAAGCTTTTAAGAGCTTATAGGATAAAATCTGAACGCTTTTAAGAAATTTTGAAATGAATAAGCTAAGAGAATAAGCTGAAGAAAGAAGCTTATTAGAGATTAAGCTATAAAGAAAAGAAAAGAGAAAAATAAGCTAAATCATACTTCATTAAAATCTTTAAAACTATTACAAAGTGATTAATAAGCTATAAGACTAGCTTTTACAATAAGCATAATAAGCTGAAACAGAAATTAAGCTACACTAAAAAGCTTTAAGCTAAAACTAAAACTAGAGAGAACTTTTTTTAAAAATTAAATCCTAATGCCTAAAAAGTGAGGGGATCGTTTCCTTTTATAGCCAAATGTGAGGGAAAGAAGTGAAAATATTGCACCGCCTCTCAATTTCCGTATAGCCAATCATTGGCCTTCAATTCTTAACCTCGGATAGCAGTAGAATTTCAGTCTGATTAGCCCTTGGATGAAGGCCACATGTCACTTTTACTTGGCTTAACATGTACGCATTTACTACGTCTGTTGGATCATATATGCAAGAAATTTAAATCTTATAACAAAAAGCCCCGCCACGTGTCAAAATACTATTTGCCTATTTTAATTGAGTGCTCTATCACGTGAGGGTAGGGATTTAATTAATCGGAATGTGCCTGTGATGTCACGCCTATGTCACCATTCCATAATTTATTTTAGATTTGTAGTAATTCCTTGTTGGGCTCATTAGGGGCTTTTGGGTTTATGCTAGCTTGGGCTGGCCCGAACCATAAAATCGGTTACGGGCTTGCCCAATAAAATCTGAGGGCACCGTTGGACCCGTTTTCTTGCGCTCTTTCCAGTGGCATGCTCGGGAACATTTCACGACTTTGTCTTGATCTTGATTATTTAGTACTCTTTATCGAAATGAACCCGTAAATACCCGTTTTTGCATTGTTTTCAATCCGTATTACCTGCAAGACATAAAATACCAAACATGCATATATGCACGATAATTATCCATATTTTAACATTTTTAGTCCGATTAATAGTGTTTTACGAGGAATAAATGATGTGTGTTTAGCACACATCAAACATACACCCAAAGCTCACTAAAATCCTCAGTCTTGCAATAGCCCCAGACACCTCTTAAAAATCAAATTGAAGATGCAATTTTAAATAGAACACCATAAGACGACCCTAAAAACGCGTTTGACTCTGTTTCAAAGTTCCACCTCCTAAATAACCACATAATGGTTATTACCTTACGTCTTTCCAAACACCTAAACAGCTTATTAAGCATATCAGCAGTTTGAGTAACCAACCCAGACACCCCTAAAAGTCCACAAAGTCTTTCCTTAAAGTATATATCAATCTTTTGGGCGTATATGTTACTTTTTCTAGACGTACCACCTATATTTGCATATCTCGGCGAGGCAAACATGTCTGTAATGTGTTTGCAGCCATGTTGAGTGGCATGTATTGCTTTCATATATGCGCAATGTTAATACAAAGAATGCTTAAAAACGTTATTTTTATTTTTTGACTTCTCTACATTTTGAAGAGGACAAAATGTAAAAACATTCACAATAAAAATAAACGTTTACATGTTATTAATCGTAAACTTCCATTTCGACATATATCAGTTAAGGTATTGATAAATAAATTATTAAACTTAATTAGTGATCAAGAAAATATTTTTTTCTTCTTAATCCATCAGTTTTCTACAAAACAATATTTTTACATAATTACATAAAATAGTTTTGTCAAATAAAAATAATGTTTTATTTAAAAACATAAAATTTGAAATTCAAATTCCCCCCAAAACGAAATAAAATTCACCAGGATAAACCTTCCCCACAAAAGGACAAAAATCAGAGCGTTAGTCTAGGGCGACCCCCTAAGGGCCTAGGCGGGCCCCTAGGACCGCCAACAGCTGACCGTTGGGAATTCCTGGCTATAAATACTACACTATTCTCAGCAGAAAAATAGACCTCTTTGCATGATTTTTTTCAGTCTTCTTTCTCTCTCTAAACCTTCTTTCTCTCATTAAATATCTTGATCACTAACATAGTTTAATCTTGTTTCAAGTGATCAAATCTCATCTTATTTCTTCTATCAAGTGCAAGAGAAGAACACTCGTAATCACCAAGAAACGAATTGTTACAGATTAGTGATTTCTCCTCTCTTCTTCTAAGATTAAAAACTCTATTATGTTTATCTTGTGTAATTGTGTAAATTAGATTGTGTGTAAATCCGATAGTGTAGATCTTGTGATTGTGTATTACTTGTGAAGTGGTAGATTGGTTCTAGCTAAGATTAGGACTCGACATTTAGCTTAGTGTCGGAAAATAACGTAAGCGACGTGTAAACGGTTTTCTCCGCCTGAAGGGAGCTTGTTGACATAGTGAAATCTTGAGTCAGATACTCGGGGAGTGGAGTAGGGCGAAGAAGAGCTTTGTAGTCGAACCACTATAAAACTTGGTTTCTTAGCTTGATCGTTCTTTCCTTTATCTCTTTATATTGATTGTGTAGATATTACAGTTAGATAGTTATTGTGATTGGTTCATATTGTTGAATTGGTTGAACATATACTCGAATCTAACAATTTTAGAAGTATAATTTTAAAACGCTAATTAACCTGTAAATTATTCAAACCCCCTTCTACTTTCCATAATTGGTATCAGAAGCCGAGGTCACTCAAGATTTTTAAAATAAAATGTATCTTAAAGCTTGAATCGATCTATGGATTTTGACAAATATCTAGAAGGGCTAATCCTATATGCCAATAAGACCACCACTCTTTGAAGTGATAGTTTTATTTAATTGGAAAATAGATTTGACATAACATATGTTAAATCAACAGTCTGATCTTTTGGGCATGTTATTATAGCGATAATTTTAACACTTATTCAACAAAATCCAGAAACCAAATTAAGATGAGTTATCCCCTTTGGAAAAAAACAAAGTGTATGATCTTTAAAAAGAGGTTTTTGTGATAAATAATGAAGCCAATATGGTTTTATGTACAATGCTTTGCCAAGATAAGAATATGAAGAATTTTCATGTGTTAATACGGCAAAAGAAATTAGAAAAACTTGTTAATCTCCCAAATCAGGTAATAACAAGTTAAAGATAAAAGATCGACCTTTTGTTACATACATTAGAAACAATTAGTTCTTTTTTGAAGATGAATCTATAGATAGTGCTGATGCTAGATTTAATACTATTATTACTAGTCTAAAAGCTCTTGATGAAGGTTATTCTAGCAAGATATATGTTAAGAAGTTTCTTAAGGCTCTACATCTTAAATGGAAAGCAAAGGTCACAACAATTGAAGAATCAAAAGACTTAACATCAATGTTACTTGATGAACTCATCGGGAATCTTAAAGTTCACAAGATGATCATTAAGAAAGATTCTAAAATAGTCAAAGCTAAAAGAGAAAGAAAATATCTTGCTTTAAAAGCTAAGAAAGAATCTAGTGATGCGGAGTGTTCGACTTCCGGAAGTAAAGACGAAGAATACGCCATGGCGGTTAGAGACTTCAAGAAGTTATTCAAGAGAAGAGGTAGATTCGTGAGACAACCTCGGAACGACAAAAAGACGTTCTAAAGAAGCCGAGATGACAAGAACGGTAAAAGTGATAGAAAATATTTAAGATGCGGTGATCCAAATCATCTTATTGGAGAATGTCCAAAACCACCGAAAGACAAGAACCAAAGAGCATTCATCAGAGGTTCTTGGAGCGATAGCAGTAAGAAGATAATGAGTAGGCCAAAGACGAGACGTGTCTCGTAGCTCAAGCATCAAATGAGGTATGTTCCGATTCCTCTTACTTTAGTGATGAAAATTCATCAATAATGAGTATGCTAAACTTTTCAAGATGAGTTTGAAAATGATCACCAAGAACAAATGGCTAAAAGCTATTAGAAATAGTTTAGAAAACGAACTTAGTGAACTAAAATTAAAATTGTCTACATTAGAGAAAAATAAGGGAGTTGATCTCGAATGTACAAATTGTCAATCATTTAAAACTGAGAATGAAAAACCCAAAGAAGAAGCTCTTAAACTAACTAAATTTGAAAAGAGCACATATTGTTTAAATGAAGTGTTAAGCAATCAAAAACCATCCGGTGATAAATTAGGTTTAGGGTTTGAAACATCAACTAGTAAGCCTAAGGAAATAAAATTTATGAAATCTCAGAAAGAAACGTCCTCTGGTGGCGGTCCCCCAAATATCTTGGGCGGCCCCCATAAAGTCCAGACGGTCGCCAAAGTAACCAAGGGGCCGCCTGTCTATTCACCATAATCTAAAAATCCATTTTGGGCCCTAGACCAAAACACATAATGGTAAACAATGTTAAAATTCTTGTTGCCAGTGATAATGAAGTCAAACAAATTTATAAACCAACGTTAAAACTCAGAGTTGGATTTTATAAATCAAATTTTAGGTCAAAAACTCCACCACCTAGAAGAGTCAATAATAAAAATCCTCGTTCTAAGACATCTCAACCAAAAAGAAATGTTGGTCGACAAAACCAACCTCATTGCTTTCCCGTTACTTGGAACAACTTTCAGTCAACAGTTACATGCCATGGAAATGTGTCCTCCAGTTCACATCCTTATCAATTGCATAAAATGCCAGGGGTATGTTTCTCCGCACCTACTCTCTCGCAACTCCATTTGGACCCTTGAGTTATTGGGGACAAAATATTGAAGATATTGTCTTATATGATAGAGAGATAGATAGAGCACTTGGGAGTCAACTTAGGTAAATCACCTCTCTGCGAGTGGTTAAGTAGAGATCGCTCGCAGGTAATGATTTCATCCCACTAGTTTTAATCCTCTTGTCACAACAATAATTATCTCACACTACCTATTGCTAGAAAATAAGAATCTCGCTGAGAGAGTATCAGTAGAGAGAGAAAACAAGAAGGGAAGATTAGCTCTAGAGAGAGTTTGGAGCGATTACAAGTGAAATGAAATGTACAAACACCCTTCACCTAGTTGTGGTGAAGGGATATTTATCCCTAGGCCTTTCTAGATGGCTTATGGGTTTCTTATACGGGCAGTCTTGGCTAACTTTGGCTTTAAGCCCGAAACCACGGATGAATTTAGATCTACAATTCCAAGAAGCCATGTTTGAGAACCCTGTGATTAGCCACGCATGTTACAAATGTGTGTGGTCTCCTAGTCTTGATACTTCTAAGACGATCATCTTCTTGTTTGACATGCGCTCTCGCTCGAATTAAGGGCTTAACACTAATCTCCCACTAATGTTGAGGTATCTTTCTTCAAAACTTCTCTGTATCAATGTATCATTGAAGATATGTCGGTTAGAACGTTTTTGCTTTGCCTTGTCCCTGTTATGGCGACGCGCGCTCTTGTTTATAATGGGCTTTGTTCATTCACACTGCTTTATGAATTGATTTTGAGGCCCTTTATCTTTTTGACTTTGAGTTCTTGAGATCGTTATCTTTGCATCATCTCCTTGACTTGAATCATCTTGATTTGACTTCTTGATCAATTATGCTCTATTGACCAACATGTGCTATTACTTGTTACATTCTTGTTTGACATATGATTATATGTAAACAATCCCAATTGCTGATTTCTTTATTTACTTTGACGGTCTTGATGTGGGGAAGATTAGAATCAACTATCTTGATGTTGAATGATTGACTTTAAAAGCTTGAGTATGAGCATATGTAATGAATCCGACTTCGCTGGAATAAGGCTGCAACACCGTCGTCTACACTGAAATCGACAGTTTAGGAATAAAGATGAATATGTGCTTTGTCATTCATTCTTGACTTCGGTTTGCAATATCCTCCAGTTTCCTGTTTTATAGATATAATTAGATATGTATACATCGTAATCACTCGCGCTCGCTTTTAACTCGCATTCTCTGATCACTCGGTATGATATTCCAGCTGTTCAAAGATGTCTAGGATCTTCTAATACAGATGTATTAGATTCACCATGTTGCTTTGGAGTTCTCACTCTCTCCGGAACATCTCAAAGCAGACAGAGATATCGGCTACACGCTCTTATAATATGAGTGACTCATAGCTCTCTGTTAGTGTCACTCTCTCCTGATGAGGTAGTAGGATCAATTCATATCTCGGACAAAAATTGCCTCTATCGTTTGATCACAATGCTTGATTCATATTAGAATTGTGCAAGTCACACACTCTACCAAGAGCTTGTTTGAATTTGATAGTGAAGCAAGATTCCATCTTACTTATCCACCCCGAGTATCACTCAGATGTGTCTTGCACTGATCTCCCATTAAAAGGTAGGACTCACCTTGCTCTTCCAAAACTTGTCGCAATTCTACAGGTGTTCAACAAGTGTATTTGTACAATGTGTGTACCTACGATGATTTATACTTTGATCTCTCTTGGCTCTAGATCGATTTGTGACAACTTTTGGCGTTTTAGTAATCGCTAGGCTGGAGAAGATGTAGCACACACGTATTTCAACTATCAACAATCTCGGAGTGAGATTGTCAATAGATAATAACGTGTGTATATCCGTGACAAGTGAGGCAAGTTTCTTTTGAGGAGAAAACTACGTCTCGCGCCGGGGACAGAGTGATGAGTGTGTTGCATTGCATGCAACTGGGTCATACACATGATGTCGTCTTACAATATATAGTAGTAGTGTGTGTGGTGATTTGACTAGATTATGTATTGACTCCGGTTTCTGTTTAAGGTGTAAGGAGGGTTGTAGTTTTCCTTTGTGTTCGACCTTATCCCCTCTCTCACTCGCGCGCACGCGGCGGTCATGTCTTCAACCCTTCTGAATGCTTACCAATACCCCCCCCCCCCCCCCCCCCCCGCCCCCATCCCCCATTACTATCACCATTGTTGTGATTGTTCCAGTGTTAGCATCAATTCTATAGTCGGCATTACTTCCTTATACACATTCATCTCCATTCATACCTAAGGACTCGATTGCTATTTCGAATATGGTAGTGTCCTTGGGTTAGATCCCTCGGTTTCTGGTTGGATCATAGGACTTATACCTAACCTACTCCTCTTATGACTTCAGAATTCGATCCCACCCCCCCACCTGCCCCCCTCACACCCACATACCTAGTGTGGATGTGAATATTTAATAGCGTTGTTGGTATAGATCGTACCAATAAAAACTTGTCTGATCCTTGTTATTTTCCAAATACTCCCCCTACTCATGCTAGCTCCGAGGATTCAAAATTATTAGCACACTGAAGGAAGAGTTGCACTTAGAGTCTTAAAGATCACATTCGTCTATAGCATATTTTAATCACATTTTCTTCCCCTTATTTTAAATTTTAAAACATTAGTATTTGAATTACACAATTGATTAAAATTTAAACATGAAAATTTCATGGGGAGAAAAATTATACCACGATATTGCATGAATTCATTTTTTTTAGATGGCTCCCCTTTCAGTGGATCGTGGGATAACCAATATTTATTAAAAACTTGACATTGAATAAATAAATTGATATGACACACAAAATGTTAAAGACGGAGTGAGATGCCTTAGTGAACAATGTATATTAATAATTGACATTATAAGTTTCCACATTTTAATTTCACAAAATGTGTTTGGATACATAAAATTGACATTTATGAGATGTATCCAACACATTAAAAGGCTTTGTTTTAAAAAGCTCCCCCAGAAATTGTTTTACATAAAATGGCATTCTACGTACTCAATTCTTTGAAATTATTGAGGAAGGGAGTGTTGAAACACTATAATTTTAACAAATACCTTTATAAGGAAAAATTACCAAGATTATATTGTAGACAATTTTGACATTGAAAGTTCTTTTTGAAAAATTGTGTTTAACGATTTTAAAAACATGATAGAAGACTTATCTTCTATTTTAGAGTAAGCGCACTGAGGCGTGCGAATTCCCTGTTGACATTATGACGACCGAGTTATGCACTGAAATGTACATAAGTCATAGAAAAAAATTTAGAAATGACATGTTTTGAAAGCATTTGAAACTCTTGTTCGAACTTCATTTACACGCCAGTGGTCGATGTTAATCAACATTTCTAGGTACGTAAATGTTATCGATTCCAAGAGACATGTCGAGAAGATTCTTTTTGGTATTTTTGAAATTTTCTCTGATTTGATATTTTGTTTTCTAGTTTCTTATATTTTTCTATTTTATTTTTCAAAATTTTTTATAAATAAAAAATTAAAGATGAGAATAAAAATATGTACAGAATTGATGTTAATGGGATCAAGCAGTTCAATTGCCAGAACCTCCAGTTCATCTGGAAGTCAAACATCTCATACAAGTCGTCTGACAACGATACTTAAACCTATCTTCCGAATAAAGCTTTAGTAAACAAGTTCAGATAAATGGTATTCAGTTCCGACAAAGAATATTCAACCTTACCCTTTTCAAACCTTATTTCCCCCATGTTCCATTTATGATAGATGTTCTGACATCGATGGCTGTACGAGAATGCTGGACTGGATTGCACGAAATGATATGGATGCCTTTGAGTCACAATACTTCGGTATTTTTATACAAAAGTGGAAGCCATAATCTGTTGAGCTGAGGTATCAACCTAGAACTTGTGCGCAACACGCAGATAAAAGACCATTACTTGGGCTTCTGATAAAGACATTGAGTGCTGTCCTGCTTTTTAGTGACCAGCTGACTAACTTATCACCTCTTAGAAATTGTATGCCACCAGATGTGCTCTTACGTGAATCGAGACAACCCGCATGATCTGAATATGAAAAAGCTGTTAGTTCGAAACCGGTGTCCTTCCGGATATACTGACCCATGTTAATGGAGTCTTTTTAAGGTTACCAAAAGATCGTTTAACCGCAGTGATATGTTTCCAGTCAGTTTCGCTGATAGCGACGACAATAACATGTTGCATGTACAATATCTGGTCTGCTTGCTGTAGGAACATGAGTGCTTCACCGACCATACTATGATTATTTCATTTGGTCGACCGGAGTGTACCACTCATGCAGCAACAAGGTGTTTTGTAGACCATTGGTGTACCATTGCTATCACATGAGGTCATTCACATGCTTTTTAGTATCTCTAAGCATACTTAGTTTGGTTTATAAAGATAACTCGAGGGGATTTGTGGATCTGAATTACTAAAGAATTTCACCTCCCCCCATCATTAGACATATCAAATTGCTGTGACATTAGTTTTACAATCGTTTTTTGAAAGTTTTGGGTTAGTTGAACATAAAAATTATGTAATCAACGTAACTTTGCACAGAAGATGTCTTCCCTATGTTTAGTTATGAATTAGAGTTGGATCAATAGAAGCCCTTTTGAGAATCCTTCGGAAACCAGAGAAGTTGGAGAGTTAATCATCCACGCTCTGGTGCTTGTTTGAGGGACCATATAAAGACTTTCTTGAGACAGTAAACTTTGTCAGGATGGTATGGGTCAACTAATCCATCTGGTTGGTTAAGTACACTTCTTCTTCAGAGGTCTGTAAAGAAATGTTGTTTTTATCGTCCATTTGGTACACTATAACATGTTAATGTGCAGAATAGTAATGAGACAGCCGTACAGCTTCCAACCTAGCAACTAGTGCAAAATATAAAATGACTCTTCAAAATAGTTCCTTCCTTTTGAGCATAATTCTTTAGCCACAAGACGAGATTTGTTGCGAGAATGGACAGTATGTTTCCTAATCACTTTTGTTTTTCCAGAGCATCTTTAAGTTATGACTTTTTTGCAAGTTTCTGTCGACTAATTCCCATACATCTAATCGATCAACTTGATGATAGTTCTTTCCTTGCATTGATTAAAAGCACATGCATGAAATCAGCCATGGCTTCTTGATGTTCTTTGGTTTAGTTCGGACTCTCAGTGAGTGCGAACAATTACATATATTCGCCATCTGTTTTGAGCTGACGTCTTGTTCTAACTGGCTGTGAAGGTTTTCCAAGAACTTGTTCTAATGGATGATCTTTTGTCCAATGTTGTGCAGATGGATTGGTGGTTGATTAGATAAGTATGCATGTTTGACGAATCAACATGACGAAATGATGTATCCCCTTGTTCTTGTACCGGTGTATTGAAGATGTTGATAAATTCATCGTCGTCAAATTGTGCATTTTCTGTATTGGTTTCTGCTTGAATAATGTTCTCAGGTGCAGTGACAGTTGGTACTTGAGTTGGAGTTTGATGTGTTGAATGAATGTTCAATGGAGGTGGGATCGCAACATCGGTTGTTGTAGAAGTGGGTTGTGTTATTGTTGTGATGTTTTTCGGGATTGATCAGCCAGCTATACAGCGGAAGAAGACTTTGGACCCAACAGGATAATTTCCATTGAGTAATTCACTGAACATCGGACTATATAGCAATTCCAGCTCATTTGACTTTGTTACTGTCTTAGTAACTTGAGGAACATTTTCTTGACTTTGTGGACCGGGACTTAAACTGTCTTGTTTGAGTACCGTTGTTGAACATCGTGGACCGGGGTCAGAACTGACGTGATCTGACGCCATTTGAGGCAATTCGTCAAAGTTAACATGAATTGTTTCAGCTATTATTCTTGTTCTATTGTTAAATACCCTTGTTCTATTGTTAAAAATACATGCATCATCTTTTTCCTTCATTTTATCAAGATTTTCATCATCTCTGACGATTAGTAATAGCAAGAGAACCAAAGATGTCTTTGATTCTTTTTCTTTTTTTCTTTTGTGAATGATCCTTGTTGACGATTTCCCGGGGCATTGATGATATGATAAGTGATTTTTCTAATGTCCGAGAATTACAATGTGCAACGAGATTTTGAGAAAAACATGCTGTGCAATTGCTTCAGCCCAAGAGAAGAACAAGGAACTTTAGCGGCGCTTAGCATTGTTCGAGCAGCCTCAACAAGAGTACGGTTCCGTCTTTCTAACAACGCCATTTTGTTCAGGTGTTCGAGCAGTTGACGTTTCATGTTTTTTTTTTTTTCTTATTCCCTCTTTGTTGCAAGTATGCATGAAGACGTTTTATTAAGAAATTCCGTTTTTGCCTTTGTCAGTTCGAACTGTTATAACTTGAGCATGAAGTGCCTCTTTGACAAGTGGAGGAAATCAATGAGAACTCAAGGTGTTTACGTCTTTGGACCGCAAGAAAGTGAGTCCAAGTATATCGGGTAGTAGTCATCAATATTACGAGAAATATTTCTTTCCATTAATGCTTTTCTACCCGCATTGGACCACATAAGTCCATGTGTAGAAGTTGTAACCGTCTTTTTGAGCTCGGGGTATTAGTCTTTTCCGCTATTAGTGTGAAGGACTTTCTTTTTGCTTTCACCAGCTCACAATAAGAACAAAGATGATCTTTGACGAATTTCAGCTTTGGAAGGCCATTTACAATATTATTCTTCGAAAGCAAGTTTATGGTGTCGAAGTTTAAATGAGATAGACGACGATGCCATAACCATGCTTGAAACGATGTTGCTTTAGCCATTAAGAAAATTGGATTGGGAGATGTTGAGTCTTGAAGAGTAATGGAATACAAATCTGTGCCTGAGAACCTTTGAGAAGATATTTCCCATTCAAATCACGGATGTACCAGGTAGACTTCGAAAAGCCAACTTCCAAATCAGATAACAGAAATCGACAAACGGAGAATAAATTGTGATTAAGCCCTTCGATGTAATAAACCTTTGTATGTAATCGTTCTTGAAACCAGATCTCCATAGCCTAAGAATTTAGTGCAATTTGTATCATTTCCAAACTGACGTTCCCAAATATTTCTCCAAACAAATTAGTTAGATGTTTGAGATTTCCGAGTCAAGTACTTTGTGACCCCTAGAGTCGACGATGAATAGGAATGATCGCGTATGGAGTTGCAAAATAATTAGAAGACAAATTGGGTATTGGGACACAAGTGGAACACCTAGGAGTCTATATGTTCCAAAATGATTAAGCAGTTCTAGATGCATTTCCTAGAGGAATATTAATTTTGGGCAATTGTTAACATTTCCTTTTGAGTGTTAGTTTCCAATTATAATCTTAGATGGATTATATCTTAGGATACCACAATCTCTTGTTTACTAACTTGCTTCATATAACTTCCTAGTTATTTCTAGATTTGCTTGGCAGTGAGTCGTTGTTGCCAACGGTTTTCTTATTGAAGTTGCAACACATTATTCACATTATTTCTTGGGTTCTCTAGTACTACAGCACAGCCATTGGTTGTCGACTAGTCCTAGAATTCACGCCATTGATATAATTTACAACACCACAACAGTCATGATTGTCATTCAGCACACCCCCCACTTTCCACAAGTAACACCAAACAAAGTTATTACATTCGAGGTCTTATCATTCAAACATGTCATTACACGCAGTATTATAGACGTTACTATTTTATTGAAGACATAAACTTCTCCTACGGTGGTCTTCTACTTCTTGGCTTTTCCCTTGACTATTGTTAGACATGACTCTATCTTCCAATGATTGCTCTTAAGCTTGTAGTCTGCTAAAACCTAAGTATTGGGGGAATTACCTCTGTAGAGAAAGATACGGTTGTAGGTTTCACCCTAATGTCTTGATGCAACTGAGGTGTTCTAGTTTGATTAGGCTTTGTGTGCACTTTATACAATCCTGGTGCAATCACATTTGTGTTCTTGACAATTGGCAACATATTCTGAGGCAAAATCTGTGCAGTGACTATTTTTGAAAAATCATTAGACACATTTTGTGTGGTAACTGGCTTTGACTTTGAAAAATCTTTCTTTGCAAGAGAATCTGAAAAAATAGCTGGTTTACTAAAATCTTGATTGTCTTTGGACTTTTAAAAGCATTCGGTTGTAGAATAAACGATGATTTTTCAACTTAGTTTCCACATATTTTCCTTTCATTATTTTCTATGAGTTTTTTTAACTCACTATTGCTATTCCTTTGTCTTGTAATTGAGTTTCAAGTCTTGAATTCAAAATACTGTTCAGCGTTCTTTTAGAAAATAGTCTGAAAGATTTTTTCTTAGAAAGATTTGTCATTTTTTTTATCTTTTCTTTGCACGGTTGTAAATCAGGTTCAAGATAATCGCATGTTTTTGAGTGCTTCAAAACTCTTTGACGTTTTGATTTCTACTTTTTGAAAGCTCTTTTTCAAGATTTCACATCTTTTCGTAAGTTTCTAGGTAATCACATGGCAAATTAGTAACTTCATCCAAATCAGTGTACACACCAAGTATTGCATTCATGTGATCAGCATAGTAAATATTCCCCCTTGACAGTTCGGTCGATTTCATTTCAAAAATATGTGTTTTTGGTTTCTAGTTGAGATTTTGAGACGGTGTCTACTTCATGTTCAAGTGAATTAAAGTTATCAAAATCGCAAACCATTCTCGTTCAAACACAAGTGAAAATTTTCTAAGTCCGCATTGAGTCTGCTAATTTGGGGGCTAAAATTTCTTTCTATTGTGTTTTGAATGGAAGGATTGATGTTACCAAAATATGTTCTTTTGGAAATTGTTTGTTTGCAATGTTCTACTCCGTCAAAAATCTTGTCAACACTCTTTTTAATTTTGAAAAGTTCTTTAGAGCTTTTACACTTTTGATCCCAAGGAATGGTTTCATCCATTCGTTTTTCTAACAAAGTTTGTTTGTTTATGAAAAGACTCTTTGGACATTACTTATTAGTAAGATGTATGAATCATCTTTGACATTTTGGAAAATAGTATTTTCAGCCGACTTTTCGCGTTGTGGATAGAACAAATCATAAAGATTATTTAAACTGATTCCATAATCAAACGGTCTGATTTTAAATCGGCTTAATTTGATCGACGTTCTTTTTCAAGACGATCGTTTCATCAGAATAAGGGGCTGCTAACATTAATGCAAGTTATCTATTATAGCAACCTATAGCATACAGACGAGGATTTCGCTCTTTGAGCTTTCTTGAAGAACTCAGGTTTGCAAAACTCGTTTTACAATTTATGATTAAGCATATTCATTGTTTGATACAGATTGGCCGTTTTAATATACAATTCATTCAAAAACTTGAACTTTGTTTTCTGAGCATGACTTAATCAAGTTCCTGTCTTTCACGAGTTTTGTAAAGCTTTTAATTTGAGCCTCTTTTGCTTGTTGACTTATGGAGCATGGTTTCTTGATGTGCACAAATGCCTCCTTTTTCCATATCCGAATCATTTGATGTTAAATAATTTATTTTCGGAGTTATGCATTAGATGCTTTTCAAATTCGATTATTTTATTTATGACATTAAAATACACTTAGCTTTTTGCACAATCAATTTCCACTTTTGGACAGCATAATTCACTATTATATTATCGAGTTTCGCTTGGAAACTTCTTAAGGTCTTTAAACATCAATGAATTAGTCTTGGATAGTTCATTGTTTTGCTTCTTGAAATGGTTATTTGATGATCTAAAACTTTTATTCTTAGTTTGGAAATCCTTCAATTGACCTTTCAATTTATAACTTAAACTCCTGTTGATGATTCTAAAAATTTATTTCGGTTTTTGCTTGTCCTCAATTTCACATTTTAGTTTCTGAATTAAAGAAGCAAGCAAAATCAAGTTCTTTTTTGATCAAGATCAACGGTTTCATCCTGGTCATCCTGAGCTCTTCATAAAACACATATCCGATTGAAGCAATAGTTTATTGGTGTCAACCTTGTTCCGCCAGATATATGTTCATTATAGATTCTGGTTGGCTCAGGATGTTCATTTCTCATGGCAACACATTATGTTGTATATTATTGTTTTGTTCTTATGCATTTGCTCATCATAAAAGATTGCGTCCAGAATTGTCAACTGATCTGGAGTAACCTCTCATGAATATGTGCCATTTGTAAATATTATGTGCTTTCCAATTCCTGTTCTTCAGACTCATCATCTGTATATCCTTCAATCAGCTTGTTTGCATTCCAACTGAACCCAGTTCATTTGTTTTACACAATAAATATGTTCCGTATGATGAGCTGCATCCTTTACTCGTTTTGGGTTTCTGACACTTTTCCCTTGTACATGCCATATTCCTTATGTTGTTACAATGAATCCTAGACTTTTGCAATTACCGGTTAGTACCTACATTTTCCCTAGCCCTAGCAACATTGACTGTCCTTTTGATTTATATACCCCTGTTCCTCTGTTGATTCTTGGAGAATTATCTTGATTAGCTCTACTGGTGTTTGATGATGTTCGAAGGTTGTTGTTGGTAGGTTTGTAGATTTTCTTAAACGAGAGAGAAATTAAAGCCATGAGTTTATCAATATCCTTTTCCTTTGACATTTCATCATCTTCAGTAACTGTAGCAGGTTTTGGATCATAAGTAGGAGCAAAAGAGGTAACAATGCTTTTCTTTGTTTTTGGTAGACTGTTGAGATCTAGATGGAGGAATATTGAGTGTTGTTGAGTAGGTTGGTTTTGATGATGGTAAACTGGTTTGTTGTTGAGCAACAAGTGCAAGTGGTATTTGCAGTAAGTGCTAGTCTTTTAGGCTCTTATCTCATTGATTCATTCTGGTGTTGCTTAGAATGTCATAAAGTTTGTGATAGGAGACAGTCTTCAGCTCTTGGACACTGGCTTAACACGTGTCACAAACCTTTGCCATTTGTCTGTAGTGAAGTAAGAACTGAACATTAACTTGATGGATTTGTAAACATGACACTGATTTCATGACAGCTCTATTCATCATCTTGTTTAAAACCGTGAGTAATATGATTCAACGTGATTCACCATCCCGTGATGTGAATTTTCTAAACTCCCAATATAAATTGGTTTCAAGATCTTGAACATTGATTGATTTACCTTGTTTTAACCTTTCATGGCTCTTCAACATTTCACATGCATTCAGGACATGCATCTAACTGTGGAGTAGTTTCGTATCTATCCCTATGAGGAGATCGGAACGGCTTCAGCTTCAGCATTCAGTTGATCTCGTATGTCTTGTGAAACATTCTTATAGTTCTCCATATACCTTTCTGTAGTTGTTTTAGAACTACCTTCAGCAACTGGAACTGTTTTCTCAGTCCATTAATTCGTTGTATGGTGGATTTGGAGGACAAATAGTGATGAGTTCACTGTTAGGTTTGGTGTCAATGTATCTCTTGATTCTGGATTTCCCACTGAACGTAATTACCCGGTGCCAACATTGGTGGACGATCTTTGCTACCCGCTTCCATGATAGCATTATGAAGAGCATTTGATGATTGAGTTTGCAAATTGGTATTTGAATTTGACATTCTGATGAAGTTGTGAATGAATATCGGATCTTAAGTGTTATGAAGTGTTTGATTGTGGTTTTAAATGAATTAACGTTCACGGGATTTTACAAATCTTTGATTAAAACCGAGAAAAGAATCGTATCTTTCGCGGGATTTTACAAAATCAAGAAGAAACCGTGAATGAATAATTAATTGACATTTCAAGTATGATTAAGTTGATTGTTGGTTTGATTGGTTGTGTTTGTTGTGTTGAGTAATTGTCCTTTCGCGGTAAGGTTGAAAATTTTTCCGGGAAATTAGGGTTTCAAAACATAGGTTTTTAATGGACAAAACGCAGGAGCAAATCTCAACTTGTAGATAAAACTCAAGAGCAAACGCAGTTGGGGACATTTGACCAAAACGCAGCGAGTATGAGCAAACGCAATGGAGTATGATTCAAAACGCAAACGAGTACTAATCAAACGCATATAGTATGATCAAAACCCAATGAGTATGATCAAAACGCAACCAGTATGATCAAAACGCAACGAGTCTAATCAAAACGCAACTAGTATGATCAAAACGCAACTAGTATGATCAAAACGCAACGAGTATGATCAAAACGCAACCAGTATGATCAAAAACGCAAGAGGTCTAATCATAAAGGCAACTAGTATGATACAAAACGCAAGAGTATGATCAAAAACGCAATCAAATCTTGAGGCAAAACGCAATCAATAATTAATTTGGGCAGAGTTTACTCTTAGTTAAAAGCCAGTGAGGGTCTTGACACTTGTGTCAAAACGCAATGATTGATCAAACGCAACGTAATCTGACTCAAAACGCAATGGACTCTGATCATAACGCATAATGAATCTAATCAAAACGCAAATGAGGTCTGATCAAAAACGCCTAACGACGAACCTCCCCTTTCAGATTAAGGGCCAAACGCCCAGCCAAGAAATATCTGTCAAACTTTCTTGTAAGCTACGAAATGATGTTAAAACCACCTAGTAATGATGCAAGGAATTGATCTAAGCCCAAAAGTACAAGTCTTTAACACTTTTAACCACGAAACAAAGATCAAAGTTGATTTTTTTCTTGCTTTTTTCGAACCAAAAAAAATATAACCAACTAACCCACGAATTTCACACAAAACAAACACTACACACCCCTTGGCGAGTGATACCACATGTTATCCCACTAGTTTAATCCATTACACAACAATAATCTATACCAATATGCTAGAAAATAAGAAATCTTAGAGAGAGAAAGTAGAGAGAGAAACAAGAAAGGAAGATTAGCTTAGAGAGAGTTTGGAGGATTACAAGTGAAATGAAATGTAACCAACACCCTTCACCAAGTGTGGTGAAGGGATATTTATACCCTAGCCTTCTAGTTGGCTCATGGGCTTTCTTAACGGGCCGGGCTTGGCTAAACTTGGGCTTTGAGCCCGAAACACGGACAATATTAGATTACAATCCAAGCCCGTTGAACCCGACTAGCCTATTACAATACAAGACCTAGTTTAACTTTCTAAGACCGATAACATTCTTGTTTGACTTAATATAATTAAGGCTAACAGACGCTATAAACACATGACGGGTAACCGAAAGCTCTTCTCAAGCTACAAGGCATACAACAGAGGTAATGTTATTTTTGGTAGTAATCTTCGCGGTAACATCATTGGCAAAGGTACGATTTCGAATGACTCTCTCAAAATAGATAATGTAGAACATGTAGATAACTTAAGATTTAACTTGCTAAGTGTAGGACAAATATGTGATAATAAGTGTAGAGTAACTTTCTCTGAACATGATAGTGAAATCACTAAGGATGGTAAGGTTATAGGTATAGGTATTAGGAAGAAAGGCTTATATGTGATGAAATTAGGAAATAAGCCAGAAGACAAAATTTGTCTTGCAACGATTGATGAAAACTCCACGTTGTGGCATAGGAGATTAGGTCACGCTAATATGCGTCTCATTCAATCGTTAGCATCTAAGGAATTAGTTAGAAACTTACCTAAGCTTAAGTTTGATCAACACTTTTGTGATGCTTGCAAAATTGGAAAACAAGCTCACGCTAGTCACAAAGCTAAGAATATAGTCTCAACGACTAGATGCTTAGAACTCCTTCATATGGATCTCTTCGGTCCATCCGCCGTACGGAGTTACGGAGGAAATCTTTACACCTTAGTCATAGTAGATGACTACTCTAGGTATACTTGGACAAGATTTCTTAAGAATAAAACCGAGGCTTTCGAGCAATTTGAAATCTTTAGTAAGAAAATACAAAATCAATTAGGATGTTCAATAGTGTCAATTAGGATGGACCACGGTAGAGAATTTGATAATGAAGTGCAATTTAGAGAGTTTTGTAATGCCAACGGTATTACACATAACTTCTCGGCTCCACGCACTCCACAATCAAATGGCGTGGTAGAAAGGAAAAATAAGACACTACAAGAAATGAGTAGAACAATGTTGAATGAACAATCGCTGCCATAAAAGTTTTGGTGTAACGTTGTAGACACTTCAACATATATCCTCAACCGAATTCTAATTAGAGCTATCTTAGATAAAATACCTTATGAACTCTTGAGAGGTAGAAAACCTACTCTTGATTATTTTAGAGTGTTTGGAAGCAAGTGCTTCATCTTAAACGCTAAAGACTACCTTACTAAGTTTGACCCAAAGTCATATGAAGGTGTCTTTTTAGGTACTCCCAAAATAGCAAAGCATATATCATCCTTAATAAACACACCATGAAAATCAAAGAATCACTCAACGTGACATTCGATGAAACTCCTCCACCCTCTAAGATATCACCCTTGGTGGATGATGACTTGGATGAAGAAGAAGACATTAAGGTTACCGAAAAGAAAAACTTAGAGAATGACATTGAGGATGAAACTTCAGAAATTAACAAAATAGTCAGTATTAAGGAATCTAGGAACCATCCATTAAAAAATGTCATAGGAAACCTTAACCAAAGAACTCTTAGGTCACAAGCCCAAAACCAAAGTAACTTCTTTTGTTTTATGTCTACTATAGAACCAAAGAATGTGAATGAAGCCTTAACGGATGAAAGTTGGTTAATCGCTATGCAAGAAGAATTAAATAAATTCATTGCAAAAGGCCTTAACGGATGAAAGTTGGTTAATCTCTATGCAAGAAGAATTAAATAAATTCATTGCAAGCGATGTTTGAGAGTTAGTACCACAACCTAAGAATATGACAATCCTAGAAACTAAGTGGGTGTTCAGAAATAAATTAGACGAGAACGGTATTGTTTCTCGAAATAAGGCTAGGTTAGTTGCTCAAGGCTATAATCAACAAGAGGGCATCAATTATGATGAAACTTATGCCCCTGTTGCTAGACTTGACTCTATTAGAATACTATTAGCTTATGATTGTGCTTTAGATTTTAAGCTATTCTAAATGGATATAAAAAGTGCATTCCGAAATGGTTTTATCAATGAGGATGTATACGTGGCACAACCTCTAGAATTCATTGACTTCGAAAAACTGGATCATGTTTATAAACTATAGAAAGCTTTATATGGTCTTAAACAAGCACCCAAAGCTTGGTATGTGATAACATAAAATAATGTCTATTTTATAGCATTATTTATCCCATGATATTAACCCATTTTGTATAGTTATTACAGAGAATTGTTACTTAATCGTTTATATTTGAGAATTACAGTAATTATGGAGTAATTAGTGAAAGATAGCAAAAGGCGCGCATTCTGGAGCTTAAATGAAGATATTTTGAAGACTACTATTCTAAAGACCAATACGTCGTATCCATCAAGAAGATACGGCGTATCCGTGCCTGCACTCACCAAAGACCACACAGGATTAAGGACCAATACACCGTATCCAGAGAGACTCAAAACGCCGTATTCAAGATATGGAAATAATATAATATTTTGGAAGATATCAAACGTGGTCCCTACTCCAAGAAATTCCCAATACGCCGTATCCAACCCATTGGATACGTCGTATTCTTCCAGACCTTATAAATAGAAAACTCAAAAACGTGTTTTAAGTGTGCTAAATCATATTCTCAATACCTAAACCACAAAAGTCGATTTTCAGAAGAGAAAAAGAGCAGACGAGGTCGAGCAATGTATTCATTTCCATAGGAGACATCGTGTAATACCATATACTTTTGTAATCGTTCAGTTTTTGGTATCATTCGTGAACTCGGTTAGTTTACCTAGGCTAAATTATTACTCTTGTATCTATTATGACGTTTGAAGGCTAATACCTTCGGGTATTAGCCATTATTATGAAGATTTGAATGTTTGGTATTTGTTTATATCGATTTCTTGATTTATCGTTGAGTGCTTGTTTATGTTTATCAATTTATACTTGTTTACGCGCTTTTGTATGCGACCTATCATTCAACTGGATCTAGCTAAGTGGACCAAGCGGATCTAGAGTCTGGGATAGCTCTCCATATAGTAATTTATACATCTAGAATAATAGTTACACAAGTATTGTCCTTCTAAATCTGTGTCTAGGATACGCTTTGGGCTTAACTAGTTAATTGGATATTGCTGATGGTTTATTGATCGTGTTGACTAGCAGGTGACCTAGATAATTCAACAAATAACTTTCTAATTCCATTGGATAGTTGGACAAGTGGACTACTAGTGTATCGATTGCCATTAAGCGGTAAGTGGGTAAAGTCTCTATGAGCTAGGGTTTAACAAGATCACCATTGCTTTAATCCCTAAGATAGATTATAATCAGCAAATAAGGATGCTTTATGCGGATGCTTTAATTATGACAGAATTAATGTGTCTAGGTCTTAGGAAGATGTAACGCCTAAGTCTTAAGAATGATATGCCACCTCGAGAGAAGAAATCATTGCACTTAATAAACAAACCAACGTTCTAATCAGATTAATAATGGTTAATATAGTTTTCTTATATAAGGTTCGATCGCTCTTTTATCTTTTGTCTATTAGCTTGCGTGGGTAACAGTGTCTTGAATTGATTGTAGTCACCGGCCAAACCATGCTAGTCTCTCAGGCTGAAAACCCCCTTTTCCCATTAGAACTAGGATTTAGACTGACATAGGTTTAACATAGGATTATAATAGAATTAACATAGATTAGATAACCAAGATATTACATAAATTGATAGATTTAACCTCGCTCTCAATGATCGACACCCTACTTACCACGAAACTACTACCGATCGGGTACACTGCCCGTTAAAGTGTTGTTTTTGGTTGAGTCGGCAATATATAAATTTAAAACTTGAATCAATAAAATATACACCACACAATGACACATCAGACTTCTAAAAATGTGATGTAAATCTCTCATCATGATCAGAGATGATCGAAACTGGCACTCCATGCCTTGAGAATACTTCCTTCAAGTACTGTATCATCAAATTCTCTAACGTGTCATCCTCTCTCATAGGCAAGAAATGAGCAGACTTAGTGAGACAATCAATGATTACCCAAATTGTGTCTTGACCGGTTGCCGTCTTTACAAATTTAGTCACAAAATCCATTGTTATATTCTCCCATTTCCATTGTGGGATTTCTAGTTGAACCAAAAACTGGACGGCTTCTGATATTCTACCTTAACCTTAGCACACGTTAAACTCTTGCTGACATAGGTGGCAATTTCTGCTTTCATGTTAGGCCACCAATACAACTTTTTCATGTATTGGTACATCTTATCCGATCCAGGATGGATGGAATACTTTGACTTATGAGACTCATGCATAATCAAAGCTCTCAGGTCACCAAAACGCGGAATCCAACTTCGATTGTTCAAACATAATGTTCCATCAACACGAGGTTCTAGCTTGTTAATCATACCATTTAGATCTTCGTTGATGAAGTTCCTTCTTTTTTGGCTTCCGATTGAGCACTTTGAATCTGCTTAGGAAGGTTCAAACCAATAATCAAAACTAAGGCCTGAACTTGTAGCGACTTGCTTCTCTCCTTTCGGCTTAGGGCATCCGCCACCACGTTTGCCTTTCTTGGGTGATATCGAATCTCACAGTTGTAGTCGCTCAACAACTCTAACCACAATCGTTGTCTCATGTTCAGCTCCTTCTGATCGAGAATGTGTTGTAAACTCTTGTGATTAGTAAACACGACATACTTCGTACCATACAGATAGTGTCTCCACATCTTTAAGGCAAACACTACTGCACCAAGCTCTACGTCGTGTGTTGTATAGTTCTTCTCGTAAACCTTGAGTTGGCGGGATGCGTAAGCAATGACCTTTTCCTTTTGCATCAAAACCGCGCCCAACCCTTTATGCGAAGCATCGCAGTATACCATGAAGTTCTCACTTCCCTCGAGTAAAGCCAAAATCGACGCACTACACAATTTTTGTTTCAATAGCTAAAACGCAGCCTTTGCCTTTTCTCCCCAATCAAACTTCACGCTTTTCTGAGTTAACTTTGTCATATGCCTAGCAATTTTTGAGAAACCTTCGATAAATCATCGGTAGTAATCGGCCAAACCTAAAAATTAATGAATCTTGGTTGGTGTCATGGGTGATGCCCAATCCTTGATGGATTCAATCTTAGCTGGATCAACGTGAATGCCTTCACTATCAATCACGTGACCAAGAAATTATACCTTTGACAGCCAAAACTCACACTTTGAAAACTTGGCGTACAACTCCCCTTTCTTAAGTAACCTTAGAATTAACTTAAGGTGCCCTTCATGATCCTTTCTGCTCTTGGAGTAGATCAAAATATTATCGATGAATACAATCACGAATCTATCTAGGTACGGTTTGCACACCCGATTCATCAAATCCATGAATAATGCCGGTGCGTTAGTCAAGCCAAACAGCATTACTTGGAACTCATAGTGACCATAGCGAGTCCTAAATGTTGTCTTTGGAATGTCTTCCTCACGAACTCTGAGTTGGTGATAATCAGATCTCAGGTCGATCTTAGAGTAGACTCTTGATCCTTGCATAGTCTTGAAAATGGGTCATATGGGGTTGTGCATGGGTCAAGCTCACTCAGCCACTTTTGGCTGAGTGTGTGGGTTTCATTAGGCCATTTTAATCACTATCTTTAGTTTAAAAATAAGTTTTTAGTTTTTTTTTTTTTGGTTTCTGTCAAAATTTGAATAAGCCAATTTGAGCTTAAAGGCTTAAGCTGCTTATGCAGCTTAAGCACACTTTTGTTGTGCTCTTTGTTGTGTTTCTAGCCCTTTTAAAAGCCCCCCCTTGTTCTGTCTTTGGTTTGACCAAGCATAAGTCCAAGTTTAGCTTTGCATGATCTTTGAAAACCCTCACCTTTAAGCCCCATTATCAGCAGCTTTTTCTTAACCTTAGAAGCTTAAATTTTGGATATAAGCTCATTGACCACCCTTGTAAATCTGTTTGTGCTTGGACTTGGCTAATAAGCTCTTGAGAGCTTATTGCATAAGCTCAAAAAGTCCTTAAGCTCACTGTTGACCTTCCCCTGGTGCTAGACACCATTTTCAGCACTCTTTTTATAGCTTATTTTGTATTAAGCTCTAGGACCTTTTAGCTTTTTATTGTAGCTTATTACTAGTCCTTTAAGTCCCCAAAAGCTTAGAGCTTATCTAGCTTATTTAGTTAGCTTATTGAGGCCTTAAAGTCACCATTTTTCTGTTTTCTTTTAAAACTGTCAAACTAGCTTAAATAATTTCTAGCTTATTTTAGGGCTTAATCTAGATAACTTAGCTTATTTTAGGACTCCCCTATCCTTATTAACTGTCCCCTATAGTTTTCTAGCTTATTTGTTGGCTTAAATCCCAAAAAGCCAAGAAAAATAAGCTAATAAGCTTTTGCAGCCCCAAAAGCTCACTTTTCTAGCTTATTTAGTGAGTAAAAAGCATAAGTGCTTTTACAAAAAAGACTCCCTTTGAGCCCCTTTACAAGTTTTCTTTTATAGCTTTTTGATAATAAGCTGTTGGACTTGATTTGTAATCGGGGTCCACCTCAGGGACCAATTGTGTAATTTCCTCTTTTATAGTTACCTTTGTTAGTCCCTGTGGTTAGTTAGCCTGTTACCCCGTTTGTCCTTGTGTCCTTTCACTGTTAGTCCTTTTGTTTTAACAACAGTTAGCTTTAGTTAGTTTATTTAATTTAATTAATTTAAATTAGGTTTAGATTTAATTAGTTTAATTACTTTTTATTTAAACAGTAAAATTTGGGCATTTTTATATTTTTAGAATTGTTAATTTTTTCTTTATTTAATTTTATTTTTTTAGAATTTTTATAACTTTTATTTTTTGTCTTTTTCTATTTTCTTAGTTTTAATTAGTTTTTAATCTTTAAAAATTCATAAAAAATCCAAAAATTAATAAAAAAATATTTTTCTTTTTTATAAAATTTTCTTTTGTCATTTAGTGTCTAGGAAAAATATAAAATTTAGTATAGGCTTTATTTTTCTTAAATTTCAGTTTTAGACCCGTTTTACCGGGTGCGTTTTACCGTTTCTTTTCGTTTTACATTCAAACGACCTCCGTTTTAGTTCTAGTTTTCTTTATTTTTCAAATTAAGTTAATTAGAATTTAATTTTGATTTTTAATTTAATTTAGCATTTATTTTTCTTAATCTTTAATATTAGGGTTTCCCGATACCTGATTCTGTTCCCAGTATTTTAGTATAGATTTAATTTTAGGATTTCCCTATAACTAATTTTGTTTCCCGTAGTTTTTAAGATCCCCATTTCCTATATCTGTTTCCCGTAGATTAAATTAGGTTTTATTTAATTAACTTTAGTTTTAAATTATATCAGTGTTTCCATCATTCAATTTCTCATCAAACCAGGATAAATTTCAATTGCAGCCTCGTTGGGACATACGACCCGGGAATATCTCTTCCGGAATCTTTTTATCATTGATTTGATTCTTAGTGGTATATATATTTTAGTCTCTTTGCGTAGATTTTTGACCTTTTTCCTTGGTCAAGGGCATTTGGTTGAGACTTTATGCATTTGAGTTTTTTATATATATATTAAACTTTTATTGCGAACCAAATGGATTAGGGTTTATATAGATCTGTAAAATTAGGTTTTGATCTATAAAAGAAAATTGTTTTTTTGTATAGATTATGGTGTTAGCATGCGTAATTAGGGTTTTAGGGTTTGTAAATTCGGAGTTTAAAAGCTGGCAGTTTTGAAGGGTCATCTTGCGAGAGCCATAACTCGGTCATACGAATAGCTTTTATTGATTTTCTTGAGCCTAAGATTAACTAAAAAGAGTCTACTTTCCAACCCCATAGGTTTCATGAATTAAAAGTGAGTGGAAGTGAGTTAAATAGATTAAACAAGATTCGTTGTCAAAAACGAGTTTGAGGGGCAGATTCTGAGTTGGGTTTATGAAGTCAAAAACAATATCAAAACGTCTTTTTAATTGATGGGCTTGCTACTGTAAGATGTTCATGATGTATATGATTTTATGGAATTTTTGTAGAATTTTCCTAAGTGTTTAAATGGGTCTGCTCAAGCTAAACGTTTTAAAGGTCAAATCAGATCTTGTTCTGGACACTTTGTGATGTTGAATTTTTATAAAATGGTTAAACTCACTATTATTTTTATCCAAAAATCGTAGAAGCTCACAACTCATTGGGGAGCCATGGAATGTAAGGAGAAGAACCAATTAGGTGTTTAAGTATTTTATTTAGAGTCACCTTGTGACTATAAAAACTGAGTAAAAAGCAGAAAGTTGAGAAGTAAAGATTGTAAGGAAACTTGAGGGGTATATAGAAGAGCTAATTAAGATAGGATATAGAGTATTTGTCGTTGTGATTGTTACATAGACTTGGGTGTGTGACCTAATCGATGGTAACATATGTGTTATTTGTTTGTTTAGATTCTTTACAAGATTAATTGAAGAGTTTGGATTGCTTGCATCAAGGTGAGTTTTACGGTCCCACTTTTTACTTATATTTTGGGATGGAAATGATGCAAAACTGTTTTTGAATTATGAACCGTGGTATGTGTTTTTAAGTGTCGAACTATGTGATTGCTATGTGATATGAATTGTGGTAAGGCATGTGTATGTGAAGATGGCATTGACCTAGTTATGAATTGTGGAAGGGTATGTGTATGTGAGGATGACATGACCTAGTGTGTAACCCGAGTAGACTTAGCTAGTCAAGTGGGTTAGTCTTGCGCAGAGACAGAAGAGAGGGATTATTGGAACATAATCAAAGTTACAGAATAACCTTGAAATTATGAATACTAACTATTAGAAAATAACTTCTAGATCTATATATTTCTGACTATTCCTTAGGGTTTCTTTTATACACCAAGAAACCCTAATGGGCTTACAAAACGCGTCAAGTGATCAATGCATATCTATTCCTAATATATCTTATGCATATCACTTTAGCAGTACTAACTATATAACTAACAGTACTAACTATTATAACTAACAGTACTAATAAACTGACAGTACTAACACTTTGTACTGGCAGCACTAACTATTAAACTAACAGTACTAATGACTTAGACTGTTTTCTTCAATCTTCAGCAGTGTTAAGTTAGTACTGGCAGTACTAACTATCTTCTAGTAGTACTATCTTCAACTCTAGCAATACTAACTAAGCTTGGCAGTATAAACTCTTCTCTTGGCAGTACTAAGTGTGATAGGTTTAAATCCCCAACAATCCTCCCCTAAACTTATGATTGTCATCCAAATCTACAAGTTTCTCTGAATTAAACCATTTGTGCTGAGAGGATACTTCCAAACACTTTATTGTCTTAGTTTGTTTGCTTGTATGAAGATTTTCCTTAAAAGCTCATTTGCCATATCTGAATGTTGTTCTACTAACAACTTGTTAGCCAACATCAACATCTGAACTCCTTTGACAACAAATAATCTTTCTCTACTAGCATGAAAATATCATGTCCTCTTACTAAAGATACATGGTGAACACCAAATGTATCATAAAGCCTTCATACTAAAGGATCATACATATACCTTTGAAGCTTCCATAGAGTATCATCACTATCTGGTTTAAACAATCTTTTCAGTTCAACCTATAATTCCTTCTCTTTATTATCTGTAGGATTTGTTATACTGAACCTCTCCTTAACCAAATCCCAAAGCTTAACCAGGTCATCTCTATCAAATTTCTTCAACATATCAGCAAAAATCTGATAGGCTTCTGTATGGTTTCCAACTCTGATAATTCTCTAATACCTTCTTGTGTCTTCAGAGTAAACCTCCCAAGAAATGATTGGATATTTGACCTGTAAGGCTTCAACATAAACTTCTTCTACTGGAACTACCATCATCATCTGTTGTAAATCCTCTTGTGGCAACTCTTTTTCTTTTTTATCTGGTTGTTCTTGAACTGACTTTGAATCTTCATTAGTCTTTTGCTTCTTAGAACCTTCATGATCCAATTCTACCTTCGCATCCCTTTTTTAACTTCCAGTTGTTAACTCAGGAACTGTTTTGTCACCTTCACTCTCTATTGGATGAAAAGTTTGCACCCTTCTCATTGTTTTTTCAAACAAAGCCTTGAGCTCATCAAAGGAAAGTCTCTTTAATTGTTGCACAGTGTGACTTCTTATATGCTTGATATAGTTAGACATATAAGTTCTCTGTTGAGCCTATGTGAGTGGCTTGTTCCTTCTTTCTTCAGCTCTTTGTTGGGTAAAATATCTCTTTCTCTGGTTGATAAGTTCTGCAAGCAGTCTTGCTTTTTTAGCTTCAGAGTATTTTTCTCTTTCTTCTGCTTGTATCCTTTATGCTAGCTCTTCATCAGCTTCAATTGTAGCTTGTATATTTTCCCATTCTTTAATATTGAAAGAGCTAGCTTCTTCATGCACTCTGGAAATCCTTTGTCTCTCTTCTTCATCAAGCCATTCTTGTAATCTTATAGCTGCTTCATAACCAGCTATTTCTTGTCTTTGCTGCAACTTTGTCTTGGTTTGTTCAGGCTTAGATTCTGTCATTATACCTTTACCTTTATCTTTGTTAATTTCTTGAACCATACCAGCAGTACTAACTGGCATTAATACACCAGCAGTACAAACTGATTCTCCAGCAGTACTAATAGTACATTGCCGTGGATTGGGTCTCTAGATATGTTACCACTAGCTCTTGTGCTGCATCTAAGCTTAGCAGCAACGTGGTAGCCCTTTACCACTTGTCATCCCACTCCTTAAAGGGACAACTCATCTACTACATTTGGTTTTAGTCAACTTAGTTTGAGGAAACTGAGTGTCCTTGTAAGGCTTAGCTCGGTGATTGAGTATTTTAGGTGATGATGATTCAGTAAATGAATTTGTTCTTAATTCTGGGGTTGAGCAGTAGATGGTGTTGGTGGGGTTCAGAGGGTTGACCTGACACCTTCCACCCTTATACTGGTGGTTGCCAACATTGATGCAAACAAACTGGAGTAACTCTTCCTGAAACAAATCTTTTCCTGTTTTTTCATGTGTATTGAAAACCTTTTTAGAATGTGCAGGTGTTTGATAAACATCATTCAAAGGTTCTGCAAGGAGTAATCTGGTTATTCAAAAAGAGATTATAAAATTGGATAATTAAAAAATTTCTTTGTATGGTATCCAGTTCCTTAAACATACATCTTATAAATTAGTTTAAAAAAAGTTAAACTTAGTGACCATTACTAAACAAAGACTGGCAGATGCTATATTAGTGGAAAATTCATATTAGAGTAGTTTTTGAATCGTAAGCAGTGTAGAATGGTAGTATGAGGTACTTTTCACTGATGGTGAGAAGAAGAGATCTTTTTGAAATTAAGTTCTGTTAGGAATCACTCTCATACCCATCAATGGCAAGGTTTTCAAAAAATTGATTCATTTGGTTAGACAAAGGTAATTACAATCCTCATCATTAAAGTGAAGAATCACTCTCACTGATGATTCTGATTTACTATTGTCTGCCTAACTGTGGCATGAATTTGCTTTACATCCTAGAATGGTTGAGAATGTGCAGTTTTCCAAAACTTATTCAATTATAAGAGCATAGTATGTAGGACTTACTCCAAAATAAGAGGATTAGTTTCTTCTTGGGGACCCAAGCCATTAACTGACTTGGTCTGCCTGGTTAGATCACTAGTTCAAATCTTTTTAAGCACTGTATGATTCCACTAGTTTTGGAGTTATAGTCAAATAACATTCCTATTGTCTCTAAATCTAGCATGGTTGGAGGACATATCAGCATTTTCCCCATTTCCCTCAGTAGTCTGTTTTAGCCCAGAAGTAGTTACATTATTAACCTAGCACTAGTGTATTAATTTTCATTTAAAATTATTATTTTAGCTGGCTGATTTTTGGTTTTTTAAAAAGCCCTTCCTTACAAGTTAATGTGCTTACTTTAAAAATTAAGAATATGTTATGGGTAATGCATCATTCACTTTTGGTTTAGGGGCAGCAGTATTAACAGGCCTGGCAGTACTAATTGATGCTGCTGCTCTTGGAGAGCTTTGCTTAGCAGCATTAACTGGTACTTGTCCTGACTTTGTTGCAACTGTTGTTGGAACAAAATTCCTTTTAGGATGTGGGTGAGTCAATTTATTTTGGTGGTTCACCCTCTGAGCATTGTTCCATACTGGTCTAATTTCCCTTTGACCAGTAACCCTTCCCTTATTATTCAACACTGGTTTTTCTACCATTTTATTTTCATGAAAATCACAGTCTTTGATTAAATGGTTGAGACTCCCACATACAAAACAAGCTTTCTTTATAGACTCAAAACCATTTCCTAGTTTCTGAGTCATCATCCCATTCCAGTTTCTTCTATTATCCCTAGGACTTTGACTTTTCCTAGGATACTCTACTTGCCTATGTGTGTTTTCCTTATTAACAGATTTCACATTCTCATCAGATTTGACAAAATTGATTTTAGTAAACTTTGGTTTTGTCTGATCAGATTTAGGACTTTAAAAGCACACTATCATTTCACTATCGGGGTGTCCCATTCTTCAATGATTGGTAGCAATAGGCTAACAGTTTTGGCGTTTTCTATATATCCTTACTATGTCTTAGATTATATTGTTTTCAGTTCACTCACTTTAGTCTTATAGACAGAATCATCTAACCCAGCAAAGGATAAGTCGGTCTTTGAGGGCATGGTTAGGTACATTTAAGGAGGGGGAACGGCCCATAATAAACCCTTCACTATTTTTTAATTCTATCATTGACTGGACTTTCATACTATCTCTTTCTCTACTGTTAAACACACTATGAACAACTTCACTCTCATTCATTTGATATCATAACTAGACCAGTTTGTCTTTAGCACGTTTTGGTTATCAATCAGTTTAGCTAGATTCTTTGAGGATTCTTAAATTTTGTTTAGTTTTAAGTTTCAAATCATATTTCTTTTTTAAAGCTTCTTCATAACTGATTTTTAGGTCTTTGATAGAATATCTTTCACTTGGACATCATACTTTAAAAATGAAATAGCTCTGGCTTATATACAGCTTCTTCTTTTCTTGAACAAAAACTATCCTAGCTCAATGATTCAATCCCATTTGAATCCTATAGTTGCTTAGATTATACTCATTTTTATGAGCGTCACACAGTTGATCATACTGTTTTTGAAGAGTTTCATATGATTTTAAACAATCTTTTAAAGATAGTATATACCTCAGAGTTGAACTTGTATGAACCTTAAGATGTATAGGCCAGTTGAGTAAAGTATTGTGATGGCCTTCTGCAACTTGAAAGCTCTAATCATAACACCTATCCATACTTGAAACAACCAAGGGCATTGTGTAGTAGAGTAGCCACCTTGTGCATTCCTTCTTGGGTACATCTCTATTTGCTATTCCCCAAATTCCGTGGTGCCCTGCAGTCGTGGCAAAATGACCTCGTCCGATGGAAGGTTGGGATGGCAAGCGTGGGCCTGTCATTATCCAACAGCCTCTTTGTATTTAAATCTAGCTTCTTCTGTTTTCTTTCATGAACCTCTTAAACTTCTATGGTAAGCATTGCACACTTGCCATTTGGATCCATTTCTTAAGATCATCGCATCATCTCTTCTAATATCTTCCTTGTCTAACTATGCGGCCATTGGATTGGTTACAAAGGAAAAGAAAACATTACATCATCAGCATATGATGCAGATAGAAGATTGATCTTAGGAACTAAACAGCAGAAACACTTATGGTGTCATTAACTGTTTCATTAGTGCTGCTAAAGTTATCAGAGGAAACAAAGGCCACATTCTGAGAATTTGAGCTTGAACTTGTTTGGCCTTTGATCTCGGATTCATAAGACCTTCAGTTATCTATACAAATTCATCCTGTCAATGTTGTTCAGTTCGGATTTGGTTATCTGGATTAAAACTATATTGTTCCCATGCTCGATGGTAAACTTCTTAACAACTTCAGATTTGCATCTCCTGAGAGATAACTTCACCCATGGATTTTCCAATTGACCAATGAGCTTTTGAAACCTATCATAGGTTTTATCCAGTCCTTCTTGACTTGATGCAGCAAAGTTTTCATAATTCTTCTTGAGAATGGTCATATGCATTTTCTTTGATTCCTTGTTTCCTCCAAACCTATTCTTGATAGCTTCCCATAGGGACTTTGCATCCTTTCAGGTATGAAACTTCAGTAGGTGCTTATTAGGAATGGCTAGCATAAGAGTGCTTTTTGCTTTTAGTTCATTTTTCCTTGCTAGCTTTTGTTTAGCAGTTTTAAGAGGAATATGACCTTCAGCACCAGAGTAAGTAAGTTACTAGTGATGCAACTACGTTGAAAACTGATTCAAATTTATTATTACCTCCCAAGCCTCTCAAAAACCTTATCTCTTCTTTCTTTCTCTCTTGTGGTCACGGCAAACAAACACCCCTTATAGGGTTTCATTTTCTTTGATTTCCTTCAAGATCCAAGTGTTCTAGGTTGATCTTTGTTCATATCTAAGGTAGTTGCAAGTGTTGGTTCTTAGATTCCAAGGTTTGTTCAAGATCTATAGTTAGGGTTTTGGTTTATCAAGTGGATTTTTTTACAAGATTTGTTATTGGGTTTAAGATCTAAGGTGTTCATAGTTAGATCTTATGTTTTCATCTTGACATCTCTTCTTCTTGTAAGTATATTCTTGATCCTTCTTTTATCTCTCTCTTTTCTTAATCAAGTCTTATATATATCCTTAGTGTTTGTGTTGTTTTTCAAAAAGAAACTAGTGGGTTTATAAACTAATAAAGTTTTCATGTGTTCTTGATATTAATACTTTGACTATGGAAAGGATGAGTGAACTTGTGAGTTGCAACAAAGATGATGATGGGACTAGAATAAGTTAAGAGTGGATTTTGTTGGATGGATTAGTAGTGAACGGGATTAGGTTAGGTATAGGCACTATTGTAAAGTTTGGATGAATTTTTGGGAGCGTTTGCGAAAAATATGCTTGCTGATCCGATTTTGTTTTGAGGTTTTGGGCGACTTAAAAATGTTTTCATTAGTCAAGAAGGTAGTTTTTAGCGAGCTTGTTTCGAATAGATAGATTTTCATATATCGAACAATAAAAATAAATTTAAAACGGTCAAGGTATGGCGAAATGAATTTTAAGGCCTTCACGGGCTTGAGCTGTTTAATAAGGCCTTGATGGTTACTCATATTTGGAATATTCTTTTGAAGAAAGAGTCGTTATGGGTGAAATGGATTCACGAGTATAAGTTGAGAGGCCAACATTTCTTTGAGGTTTCGTATAGTGGAAACATGACGTGGGGATGGAGGAAGTTTCTTCAACTTCGTCCACTCATTCGCGATCATGTTAGATATCATTTAGGTGATGGTGCTACATGTTCTCTTTGGTTTAATAGTTGGTCCCCGTGTGGTCCATTGGCTGATATTATATCTAGCCATGACATTTATAGGGCGGGTTTTAATCTTTCTTCCAAGGTTCAGGTTGCGGTGGCTAATGGGGCTTGGATTTGGCCTAGTGATTGGTATTCTAAATACCCTATTCTGAATTCGCTTGCTGCTCCTAACCTTTTGGATGTGGATGATCGTCTGGAATAGCGGGATCATATGGGGGTGGTTAAACCGTTCTCGGTTGCTGCTGTATGGAATTATGTAAGACCTCGATCGGATGTGGTTAACTGGTGTGATGTGGTGTGGTTCTCAAATTGTATTCCTAGACATGCTTTTCATATGTGGCTGGTTGCCAAGCGTCGGCTTAAAACTCAAGATTTGTTGCGTCAATGGGACATTAACAGGACTAACCAGATTTTTCAATGCTCATTATGTGATGGTCAGCCAGACTCTCACGAGCATTTGTTTTTTGAATGTGTGTTCTTTAAACAGGTATGGGATTCTTTGAAGGAGTTGGCGGGGCTTTCGAATGTGGAAGATTTGATTACGGTCATTGTTGACTCGATTATCCCTTTTGCGAAATGAAGATCTATTCGAAGCATTATTGCTAAGCTTTTTGTGGCTACTTGCTCATATTTCGTTTGGCAGGAACGTAATTTTAGGTTGTTTAAAAGCCAAAAACGAACCCACTTACAGGTTATTGATTACATCAAGTCGTCTGTCAGGCTTAAGTTGCTTTCCTGTACGTTTAAGAAGTCGAAGGATGCTTTGGTGTTTCAGCGCCTTTGGGACCTCCCTGATTCCATTTTTCGTTGATGATGCATCTTTTTATGTATTTCTTTGCTAGCTGGTCGGCTAGTTGTTATTGCTTGCTGAAATGGTTCTATCCTATAGGCGTTATAGGTTATGTATTCTATTTAATGTAACACATTGTGGCATGTCACATGTGTTGACGTAGTTGTCCAAGCCTTGCTTGAGGTTAATGTAGTACTTCAGCCACATTCCATTGTACTTAACGATTTTTTTGGTATTATATATTTTACCGGGGATTGGTTCCCTTTTACAAAAAAAACACTTTTCGGATAAATACTTATTTAAGTTGCTGATTGGAATTATAAAATGGGTTTTCGGACACTTTCGAGTTGATTTAAGCTTTTGGAACATTGGCGAAACGTATATAAACACTAGTATATTAAGTGGAAACTTTAAAACCGTCACTAATATATTATCGGGATTTCTAAAACGAGAAACTTCTAAAAATAGAAAATTTTATTAGTTATTAGCGAGATGGACTTAGAAGTTAGGCGTGTAGGTTTAAGTAGTGCGTTTTAGGATCATGGGCTTATTGAATATTAGGGGGCGGTATTAACGTCCCGAAACTTAGAACTTTCCTAAAATAGTATCTTTCTGAAAATAGAAACTTTTCGTAAAACATGGCCTAACGTAACTATAAACCTTACACTTTCTTAAGGACACGTTTTTACTATATAAACTAAAGCGCAAACACTTATGGATGTCAATTTTCTTACAGGCGTATTATTCAATGTTTCGTATTTACTTCTCGTTTCTAAAGCGTGTCTATTAATTAGGTCACGGTTAGAGTTGTTCGTTATCGTTATTCACTTCGTTGAATATCTTGCTCACTACTTGCTTAAGGTAAATTCAGAGCCCCATGTTTTTACTACTTTGCTTTACTTTTTGGGGTGAGAAACATTGCTTGCTTTTAAACATTGGACACAAATGCTTTACGTTTTTCCAATCTTGTTTATGTGTTGCCTAAGTAGTATTGGAAAGTGAGCGCAAGTATTGTAAACAGATCTATTGGGACTAATTATCCCCATCCGGATAAGTAGCTCTTACTGGATCAACGGACGTATACCATGTTGAGTGATACGGTGAAGCGCCATGATGGCACCCGTCAGGGCAAGTTTATTAAGCATTATGCATGCTTCCATTACATTTAGCCTCGGTGTCATGAGCTTAGTGTAACGTAAATACCTTTTTATGTGATATTGTATTTGTTATAATAGTCACATGCATTTTTCAAAATTTGTGGTCCATTCTTATATCAAATTCAAACCTTTGAATTCACCAACTTTATGTTGACGTTTTAGCATGTTTTTCTTAGGTGCTTAGCTGTGGATGTCTTTATTTGCGATATCGTGTCGCCTTGCATTGGGCTAATTTTCAAGAACTATTATCATTTATTTTAACATCGTTGTCAATTTCTAAAACTTATATTCGCTTCCGCATATTATCTATGAACCTATGTAAAACTTTAACTGTTTTCATTTAATGCAACGATGTTGGATTTCTAAACTTACCATTAGAGATCGTTCTTTGTATCTTGTGTGATGTATATTATGACGTCACGCCCCCGAACGCATGTTTCTGTCCAGGCCCTATTTGGGGTTGTGACATTCTCCAACTTCTGCCCACATATCGGTGAGCGACACTTCCTACCATACAAGGCTTCAAATGGTGCACACATCACACAAGAATGTTAACTATTGTTATACGAAAACTTAACTAATAGAGGATGACCATCCCAACTTCCCCTAAAGTCTAGGACGCATGCTTTGAGCATGTCTTCCAAAGTCTGGATAGTACACTCACTCTGACTGTCAGTCTGAGGGTGATAAGTCATACTCATGTCTAACTTAGTTCCTAATGCCTCTTGCATTGTTTGCCAAAACCTCGATGTGAAACAACTGTCACGATCAGATATGATTGAGATCGGCACGCCGTGCCTAGCAACGATCTCGTTCAAATAGAGTCTAGCTAACCTATCCATCTTATAGTCCTCATGCATAGGTAGAAAATGAACAGACTTAGTCAACCGATCCATAATGACCCAAATTGTGTCAAATCCACTACTAGTCATTGGTAGCTTCGTAACAAAGTCCATTGCTATTCTATCCTATTTCCACTCAGGGATTTTAGGTTGCTGCAGTAAGCCAGACGGCCTCTAATGTTAAGCCTTAACCTTCAAACAAGTCAAACACCTACTAACATACACAAATATATCATTCTTTATTCCCGACCACCAATACCTATCCCTAAGATCATAATACATCTTATCAGCTCCTGGGTATACAGAGTACTTCGACTTATGGGCTTCATCCATTATCAGGGCTCTCACATCACCCTTCAAAGGGACCTATATTCGATCCAGGTAATACAATACTCCATCACTCCTACGTTCTATCAGTTCATCTAGTCCTCTCTGCAACCCTGCAGACTCATCAGATGCCTCTTCCTGAGTCGCTAGTATCTTATCCTTGATCCTCGACCTCTCCTTCCTACTTAGTGCATCAACTAACTACTTCGCCTACATGATGGTAGCAGAATTTTGCAAATCTAGTCACTAAAAAGCTCTATACAGCGACACTAACGCATGTTCAATTCCATTTGGTTAAAGATGTGTTGAAGACTCTTATGGTCGGTATAGATAACGCTCTTTGTCCTATAAAAGTAGTGTCTCCAGATCTTGAGAGCAAACATAACCGCGCCCAATTCTAGATCTTGAGAGCAAACACACCTTTCCTCTTTGCATCAACACACAACCTAATCCTAAGCCTGATGCATCACACCACACTACAAAATCTTCCGGTCTATCAGGGAGAGCTAGAAGAGGTGCATTACACAACTTATCCTTCAAAGTTTGAAATTCCTTTTCCCGTTCCTCACCTTAATCAAAGGTCTTACTTTTCTGTGTTAAGATGGTAAGCGACTTAGCTATCCTAGAAAAGTTCTCAATGAATCGACGATAATACCCAGCCAAGCCTAGAAATGAACGAACTTCAGACGGAGTTCTAGGGGCTTCCTAATTCTTAACAGGTTCAATCTTACTATGGTCTATATGAATCCCATCACCATTGATCATATGCCCAAGAAACTGTACTTCTTGCAGCCAGATTCACACTTAAAAAACTTAGCATACATTTTCTCCTTCTTGAGTAGTTCTAAAACTAACCCTAGATGCATTTCATGCTCTTCTCGGGTTCTAGAGTAAATCAATATATCATCAATGAAAACTATCACAAACTTGTCTAGATAAGGTCTGCACACTCAGTTCACCAAGTCCATAAATACTGCTAGTGCGTTAGTCAGACCAAAGGGCATTACTATGAACTCAAAATGTCCATAACGAGTTCTAAACGCAGTCTTTGAAATGTCATCCTCATGCACTCTCAGTTGGTGGTATCTGGACCTAAGATTTATCTTAGAGAAGTATTATGATCCTTGAATTGGATTCGAACAGTCGTCTATCCTGAGGGGAGTGGATAATGGTTCTTAATGGTCAACTTGTTCAGCTCTCTATAATCAATGCACATTCTAAAGGAACCATCCTTCTTCTTAACAAATAATACTGGTGCTCCCTAAGGCGACGAGCTTGGTCGAATGAAACCCTTGTCCTGGAGTTCTTTGAGTTGACCCGACAACTCCTCCATTTTAGAATGTGCCAATCGATAGGGAGATTTTGCGACCGGTATTGCTCTAGGGATTAACTCAATACGAAATTCGATTTTTTGAATGTGTGGTAATCCTGATAGTCTCCGGAAGTACCCTCGTAAGTCCTCTAACCAAAAATCTCATCTTGTTTTTGCTCTTGGCTCTTACACTCCTTAGATGTCTCATTTTCTCTTCTAGTCTTTCTCTTATAACCCTAAGTACTTGGCCGTCTTGTAGGGGTATTCTAACTACATTCTCGTGACAAATTATTTCAGCCTTATGGTTGGACAACCAGTCCATTCCTATGATCACATCAAAACTCCCGCTTCCAAACGGCATCAAATTAATATCAAACACGTGACCTTCTATTTCTAGTTTGCAACATCTAATGACTTTATCAATCACCACTAGCTGCCCGCTGGCTATCTCAACCTCGTAACTGAATCCTAAATCACTGGGCTCTATTCCTAACAGAGGTATGAAAGTAGTGGAAACGAAACTATAGTCGTCACCAGAATTGAATAGGGTTGTAGCATATTGATCGTTTAAAGTGAACGTACCCTTCAGATTATCGGTCCAGGCGAGCCTCCTCTGCTCCCAGGCATAACGCCCTTTACCCACGTGCCTGTTTACCGTATGTACCCAACGACCCTGTCTCCCATTATTAGCAACATCTTGTTTGGACATTTCCCTTCCCCTGACCTTTGTGCTTGGTTTAACCTAGGGCATGCTGCCTTAAAATGATCGGCTCCTCCATACTCATAACATGCTCCAGGAGCAGCAGTTGGGTTTCTAGCATTTATCGGGTTCACCATCCTAGGAGCTACTCTACAGTCCTTTGCCATATGTCTTGGGCGGCCACAGTTAAAGCAAGCCTGACAAGGTATCTCAGGTGGGTGGTGTAGGTTACAGCTTACACACTTATGAATTGTGCCATTATACTCTCTCCTTACCGGGTTAGTGGTTGTAGCAAAAGCATTCCCAGTCCTAGTCCTCTTGTTCTCATCTCTCGCACTTATATCTCTATTAGGCTCTCCGCTAATCCCTCTCTTCTTATGGTTCTTTTTCAGTGATCCATTCCTAATGACCTCATCTATTAGTGTCCCAGCCTTCTGTACAACCCTTTGAATTGTTGTCGGCTCCGTTGTTTCCACCATCCCTTGGATTTTTGGAGTAAGGCCATAAATGTACCTCTCAATCCTTTTGTTCTTAGGGCAACTAAGTGAGGAACTAACCTATCCAACTCATGGAACCTATCAGTATACATAGCATAGCCAGCCCCGACCATGACGTGCTTCCAGAACTCAGTTTCTAGTTTTTGCATCTCATTGACCAGCAAAATTCCTTTCTTGTCAAATTCTTAAAGTCTTCCCATGACATCCTAATAGCGGCCGCTCTACTTCGTGTGTGGATCAAAGAGTTCCACCACGTAAGAGCCTTACCGACAAATAAACCCGCAATATACTTCACCTTTTGGTTTTCCTCACACCCACTCATATCCTAAACTGACTCCATCTTCTCTATCCAACGGGTATAGACTATAGCACCTCCCTTCCCGTCATACTCTTTTGGGTTACAAGCTAAGAACTCCTTATAGGTACAACCCCTATGGTTGTTGTTCATAATGCATTCCTAACATCACCCTAGATGTTGTCATTGACAGCATCGCCGTTTTGATTTCTAAGATTCTCCTAATTGCTGCCTTGGTTGCCTACTTGAGCTAAGATAGTAGGAAGTAAGTTCTGCAGCTGCTGTGCAATGATAGTGGAGAAGTTGAGGAATCTGTCAACACCATCATTCATCTTACTACGTTGACCACCTACTTGACCACATTGACCATCAATCCTACCATTACCCTGATCACCAAATTGACCTCTAGTTCTACAACCTCCTCTACCAGTCCGTCCACCTGTCCTTCCTCCTCGTGGTGCGGCAGTTGTACGACTAGCACTTCGTGTCGTCATCCTTGGCGGCATTATCTACACGAGGGAGGACATAGGTAACATTAGGTAGGCGGGAAGGTTAATATAAGATAACTTAATATACTATAGTACGCATAATACGGTCCTAAGGTGTCAACACCGATTTGTGTGAACAATATTACCGAATACGCGTAGGTTGTGATACATTTATAACTACGTTGGCCGCCATACTTATACTCGCATCCTTTCCTAGTTGTACCTAATATTGAGCTCACACATTTCAATGATTGACTTTCTAATACGATATATTATATAACCATAGAAGCAAGTATAAGCGGAACACCGCGCACATAGATCCTATAATGCACAATATGAAGGTTCTTAGGTTATAGTCTAGGCGAAACCACCTAGTTCTCTATAACCTGGCTTTGATACTAATCTGTCACACCCCGACATAGGC